>JARJDS010042576.1:0-19410 GCA_030264155.1 Atheta pasadenae
AAAATTATAGCAACAAATTCAGAAGGAGATAATACTGTCAATGGCAACTATTTTTACTCATCTATATGGTACAAGTATTCCAAATTTGATCTGTGACTGAAGGAATAGACCCCATTAACTGCTCATTTCGTTTACTTTTCTACGTTATTCTAGTAGAAAGTATTAAATAACCTTTAGAATTTCCAGACTAATCATGAAATTGATGTTTGACTCATGAAGACCTAAGAAAGCGAGAGAAAATCAATTCTAAACCGATTTTTCTCGGAATTTTACATGGTGTACTAGTGCGAAAAGAAGACTAATTTATTTCTCCAATCTTCTCGTTCTAATCTTTACTTGAAAACGAACAACCATTGAATTTACTATTGTGTTCGTTCCAGGACAGATTTAAATAAATCGGACTTCCAAGTACTAATTTTCAAATTAGGCTAATGTGCTACGAAGTTAATTTTACAAGGTACTTAGTCTTAATTAAATGCTATGTAGAGTGTATACAAATTAAGGATTCGAATATAATATTATCTCATTTTGATCTGTACAGGATTATGTTATAGCAAATGTAATCAATTAAAATGCTATGTCATGATTTTTTAAAATTAATTAATTAATTAAAAAATTAATTAAATTTTTTACGTTGTGTTACATTTTTTTTACCAATTTTTTTTTTAATTTACTAAATATCTCATATTTGAGTTTGTGATTCACTAAAAGGTAATTTAATTATTTTTTCATTTGAAATGTCAATGTCAAATGTCATTTTTAGTAATTTCATTACCAGTTTAAAAGTTTACACTTTCCGTGTTGTTGTTTTACACAACTTTCTTGTTTTGTTTTTCTTTTTTTTTAGTTTTTGTTGTTTTTTCTTTTTATAATATTATTTGCCTAATTTCTCTCATCGTTCTCGATATTTTTCTTTATGTTCTTCACTTCTTTCTTTCTTTTTTCTTCATATTTTTTATTTTTATCTATATCTCTCTCTCTTTTCTTTGTTCTCATTATTTTTCATTCATATGTTTTTGTATGTTCTTCGTCCTTGATGATAAAAATGATAAAAATTAAATGTTAAAATTGTAGTTTTCTAAAGATAATAAATTAGAAGTAATGAAATCTTATAAAGTATTAACATTAATTTTATTTTCATTTACAACATCCAACTTGCATTCTTTATGAAACTTGGAAAGTTATATTCTGTTCGTTGTTGAAGCGTTAAAGTGGTAAGAAAATAAAGTAAATTAAATTATGCGAAAAGTTTCATTGAATTTTCGCACGCGACGTTTACTACTTGGAATCTGAAAACTATAAGCTTATTTTAAGCATAAAACCAACATCAAATTATAATTTTAGATTTCATACTAGAGTTTAATTAATATTCTTTCCAGCATTATTAATAAATTTGAAATAATATTTTTAAAAAATAATAATAAAATAATTTTTTTTTACAAAAATTTCCAGTTAAGTAAATATTAAATTTTGTAATAAAAAGACTCATTATTAATTCCGTGTCATTGGTACAAATGTTTACACTTATTCATCAAATTTTGAAAATTCAATTTTATTATTTACTATTAATTTTAATTTTAATTATTTTTCCTAACTTAAGGATTCGTACTTTGATTCAATCAAAAAATGTATGTTTAAATAATTAAGAGCATAGTACAAATTGTCTGTACACTACTACAACATTTAAAAATAAAAAAAATAAACTTAAAACGTTAATTAAATTTTCTAATTAATTCATAAATATTTATTAAAGTTATTGGCATAGTTAGTTGGTTATGGACGTACCTATATATCAGAAATGCGTAGATCAATTTTTATAATTGTTAATTCATCTAAACTTAATGTTTTTAAACAAAAATCCCAAAATTATTTAATTTCAGAAACAAATTATAGAACAATATATATCTGAAACATATTTCAAAATAACACAATGCCATTAATTTTGTTTAACTTGTAAAACTTGAAATTTCATCTTCAGAAACTCAACAAAGAACCAACAAAGAAACAACAAGAAAATTAATTTTCTTCCAGATTATATAAAACTGTTAATTCTGTGCCAACTTTACAAACTTCATTTGCGCATTATCACATTCTGCACTATTTCTATAACCAAATTCCAGCCAAAATAAAACAAAACAATGTAATTATACTTGATATGATGATGTCATGTGAATACAAATTTATAATTGCATTTTCCAGCATTTTCTCACATGTTGTGCCAACTAACCGACGTCAAAACATTCTACAATTGCATTACATATGCATTACTGTGAATAAACAGTAGAAAAAATAATAATTCTTTAGTATAAAATGTATAAATTACATTTTAATATTTTGATTAAATAATTTCATAGAAATAAATTTAAATTTATTATTTAGTATTTTAATATTTAGTGTTTAATAATTCATCAATCACCAATGCGGTTTATTTATTTAATTTTCACGGCAAAATATGTTCATGTGACATTTCTCGTTTTTAATTTCAATTTCAGCACTTCAAGTTATATAGGATATTGAACATTTATCGACCGGTCGATTACCCAATGGCCTAGTCACACAGAGCCAGAAAATACTGAGTCTCATATCATAGTCTGGGTTTGAAAAGCAAATTGTGATAATCGCAGTTTGCCACAGCGTTGAACTAATAAATCCTCGTTTAGCAGATGAAATAATTTAATATCGGTTATTAACAAATTAATATTTAAATTCTTAATTTACACTATAAACAATGTAGGGTATTAAATGATAAACAACTTACTCTGTTTTGTCTCTCATATAGTTTTGCAATACTATTACTACAATTGCTATTAGTAATAGCGTATTTTAAGGTTAGGAGTTTATATTCTTTGCTTCGTCTCGTCATGAAAGTCTATTTTTTCTAGTTTCTTTAGTTCTGTGGTTTCATTCGCTCTGATCCCTCTTGCACTTATATTTTTCTTTCTTCTAATTTCTTTCTTTGTGCTTTCACTGTACAAAAACACTAAATTGGTCTTCCGGACTTTGGAGACGGACGAGTAATAGTGTGAAACCAATCTGACCTTTTTCGCAAGTCTCGAGTGCTCGGAACAAATCAACTCAACACAATAGATGTTACGTTAAAGACTATTTTTTTTATATATACGATGATTTCAAAAACAAACACCATTAAGATAAGCTCAGTTACAAACAAATGACAACAGCGCGGCCAACTCGATTGGATCTATATGTGTTTTGTTTATACAAACAAGGCTATGATGATGTTACCGATTATTACCACTCATGCTACCTTACCACATGTTTTAAATATTTGAATATCAAACTAGAATTTATATATTAAGTTAATTTGTGTGATAATAAATTAACGAACTAAAAACTTACTATTTTGTTAAATCAGTAATACCTTCTGTCAATCAAAACTTGGCACAATAAACAATAATTACGGTAGCAGGAGAGCAATCAAGAGATTACAAACCGACTGCTTTTGGTAGATATAGAGTCTGGAATCCACGAAATTGGAACACATCTCTGCAGCGGTCACGTCCTATTATTCAACAGACTTCAATGTTTCCACTTAGAACCTGCGGCAGTTAGTCCTGCAGGTATATAGAAGAAAGGAAGTTGCCAATTTAAAAAAAAAAGTTTTAATTGCACTAAATATGGAGTATTCTTCAAAAATAGATAACAACACGTCATAGCAATGAGTTAATGCAATAAAAACAAAGAATTAACGTCATATAGTGCCCTGTTCCTTGCAAAGCCATTTGGAAGTGCTATATAAAAGATAAGTTAATAAAATATTGATTACATTTAGAATAAAATATAAGGATTTATTAGTTACCCAATAAAACTAAGTATTATTAATATATAATTTGTTTTTTTTTCATTTGTTCAGTAAATAAACAAACAAAACCTGTTTATTTATTACGATGGCCTTCCAGAGCCCACTTTTCTTATTTAAATACGTGTATCTTTAAATTAGTACTAGAACAACACTTATAATATTCGTGAGCCTATATATTTATTTCTTATCTTTTTCTTGCTCTAGTTTTTATTTTGTACCGTTTTTTTTATCTAGGTCTTATCTAGGTTAACTAACTGCGGATGAAGTATTTGAAGTTTTCGTTTGATTGTACAAACCGTGAGTGGTGTACGCCCCAAGTATTGACCACACCAGACGGACTAATATATAATTGACTGTTTTATCGTATTAACTGGTCGGCACGAATTGTACCGATTGAACTAAAAATAGAAGAGAAATAGGGATTCTTGGCTATATAAATGAGTTATTGTAAAAGTTACGCGTTACACGTGCACGGCTTGAGTACTTGTCGTCAATTTCGAAAATATATGTTTATCGTTTATCGCTTACTGGATTCCCACTGACAGCAAGACAATTAAATTATGATGTGTGAGTTATAGATAAAAAAGTAAATATTAAGCGGTATTTAATAACAATGAATTTTAATTATTGTTTATAATTATTAAATATTAATTATTCGTTATTTAGTGTATTTCTTATTTTGTTTTATTTTTAAAAGTTGTTCTACATTTTTTTTATTAGTAATAAGTCGAAAGCTTTTCGATGAATAACAAACCAGCACTTGTTTTGATTTTGAAAAACAAAGGAAAACAATGCGATATAAATAAAATAAATAAAAATAGTTGGCTCTGAGTTTAGTTACTTCAATGGTGTAATCTTTAATTGAAATGTTTGTTACGACAAGAAACAAAAGAACACAGAAATATAATATGTTTCAGAATAAATTTTATTGAAACTTTAGTATAATTTTTACTGTTTTTAAAATATCTTTTCCTATATTTTACAGAATTAATAAAAACAAATGATAAAATATAAACTTAACATTATGTAATTAGATTTTTTTTTAAATTCCTGAGCAAAGTAATGATGCAATTATAATTTGTTGATGTTGCAACTATTTCAAATTGATGATAGTGACATCTAAACTGTCAACGCCTACTAAAATGATAAAAAATCGTTTAACAAATAAACAAAGAAACAAATGCCACTTCAAACAGCACAAAACAACATTTGTTTTTTTAATAATTGACACCTAGTAACAACGTACATTTTTTGTTCAAGTTTTTGTTATTACCAGAAACAAAAGAACACAATACGACCAAAATCTAGAGAGCGCTATGATCTTAATAAAGCTTTTAATAAATTTATTCTTGTATTTCTATAAGTATATATATATATATAGGTACTTATACATCACATTATTAATTCAGGAAGTTGCACAGTAACACAGCACGTGTTTTCATGTGTTGTTAATAATGTTTTTAATAATATCATATCGTGTTTGGCTGTAATAACGCGTAAATTGCTAAAAACAGAATTATGTTTTACTCGTTATCTTTGACATCGTCATTTAAGTTCCGTTTTGAAGGTTTTCAGCTTTATTAAGTTCATTATAATACCATAAATCGACATAACTAAAATTCAACAAAAGTAGAATTGACAGTTCTATGATCATTTGTTACTAAACAAAGTACCCACTGTTTGCATTATTAATTGACCAAACAAAAGTAACACAAAAAACAAAAGACTACTTAGTAATTTCTTAATGTAACAGAAAGTAATTTGTATTTGTGTATCAAATTCATTCTCCTGCATTAATGCAAGACTCAATCGATACTGTCCCAGTTTCGGAATTTAATATTTTCAATTTCAATTTCCATTCGCGAATGAATGAATCATGTTTTATCGAATTTCTTCGCCAGGTGTATTGACTTTGTCACTTTGACAAAAAACTGTCCCTTGACGAGTTTTAATGAGGTTTATTATAATAATATTTATCTTGTATGACAACTATATTGCTAGAGTTAAAGAAAATAATACTTGGAAATGTATAAAATCTAACGGTTGAATACCCCTCTACTGAAACTCGTTGCTAAGGCTTGTTGGTTTCTACCTTAGCAACGACCTATGTACAATAGTGCTCTGGCCAATCACAGCTCGTATAGAATATATATGAGGTGTATACTTGGCAATATATAACATACCATGTGTACGTGACTCAGCGTTGACTCTATGTCCCAATCAGTCACAACACGTTCAAATGTTGTTGTCACTGAACACTTGAAAATGTATATTCTCCTACGTTTGAAATGCCCTTCCACTGGAACTCGTTGCTAGGGCATGTTGATTTCTACCTTAGCAACGGCCTGAGTATTCTTATGGTAGTCGGCCATCATGAATTTACAATGTGTACGACACAGCGTTGTCTCTTTCTATTCTGATAGAAAATGTATAAAATTTTACGTTTTAAATTCCGCCTACTAGAACTCGTTGCAACGGTATGTTGATTTCTTACGACTCTATTGTTGCAGTAGAGTATTGTTGAAGCAACATAATTTTTGGTAATGAGCTAAGGTATCCCTGCGTATAAGAATAGATAAAGCAATTATTTAGTTTAGAAGTTATTTGACTTTTAGTGACTCTCCCATGTATTTTTTATGGAGAAATAAATTGTTGGGCTACCTGAAATCCGGGGCTAACTTCACATAAATTACTCTTATTTTGTTTGAATAAAAATTAAAATATTGGACACAAAAATTAAACTTGTTTTGTGTTGATTTGAACTTAAATTGTAATTTAAAAAAGGCTCACGAATTAATACAAATGAATTACAAATTAAATCTCTTTAATTCCATCAATTACTTTGATGCGCAGCTAGCTGTGGATTTCATTACGCTCCCTCTAGTTCACGAAGTAACGACCTAAATTAAGCAAACAATTTCCCTGGATTTGGTACACGCGTAAATAGACATTTCTCTATCCTTCCTACGCGTCTGCATCAGTTTTAATGTACTCACATAGATTTACAAAATGTTACTAAAACAAAGTTGGCTTCTTTGGTTTACCGTTTGATTTAGATACACATTACATTATAAACACGCTGCTTTAGCCCTTAATATAGGTACTTTTGAGATACTCTAATTTTAATCTTATAGAACAAACTTGTTTAGGTTCATTGCTTGTTTATTAGTGTGCGGTGTCAACGTTAAAACAAAGCAAACAAACGCGTATAAATTAAAACCACCAATGATAAAAGGTTAACGAAACAATACAAAAGACAAAACACAAACTGTTGAAGGAAATATTTGTCATGATCCAGAGACTTCTAGATTTTGTTATTCCCTAACAAAATAACGTGGAATGCGGATAATATTCATTATTGTTGTGTTTTGTGTTTACTATCCGTTTAAACGTTAAAGTATCATAGAAATGTAATCAAAATATGAAAATTGATGATACTTTTAATGAACATTTGTTTTAACAATAAAAATGGAACAACACTAATAAAGCAACAAAAGTAGTCGAAGAAACGGAACTATGTCAGGTTTAGTAAAAAAAAACAAAAGGTAGTAGGATAAAACAAAGCACCAAGCTTTCTATTGAGAACTTACGTTGATGAAATGTTTATTGAGTTTATTGTCTTGATCAGCTGATCTGCTTTTGTTTTATTGAGTCAAACTAAACAAATTACTATTTTAACGTTATTAAAAAATAAAAAAACAAACTCAAAGTATAATGTGACATCATTAATACTGTAGTACACCAGCAGTTTAGTTCGTAAAAATATCACGAGATGTCGCCACATCTACAAATAGTAATTTTGTGATTATATGAAATGTTTGGTTAGCAAAACAAAACACAAACAAACTTTATTTATTAAAATGTGAATAACGTTTTGTTTAATATTATTAAGTAACAAATAAAGCAAAATTGTACTAAATCAATCAAATAAATTAATTATATAAAGTTTATGTTTGATATAATTTAGTTATTTTGAGTTTTGCAAAATATATGATTATTATCGAGTTCGGGTGAAACGATTTAGGCGTTCAGAAGGTAAATTGAGGTTGTAATTGTATATTATTGCAGTAATTGCAAGTTTAGGGCACGTGTATAACGACGTATTGATTAATTTGAATACAAGTGCCACAAGAAGCAGCAGTGGAACCGACCAAAATTCAATTTTATCCTTTGACCGCTTCAAACCCGCTTACAAAGTTTAGTTTATATGCTTTGAATGATTTAAATGCTTTTAAGTACCTCTTTGTTCAATAACTTCAATAAATTTTAATAAAACTAATATTTCGGAATTTAATAATAACATATTTTATATATAATGTGTATAGATAATTTTATAATTTTATAATATTTGTTTTGATGTACTTTGGGTTGCCGAACTTCAAACATCAAACGATAAAACAAAAACAAAAACTATTATTGAAGTTAAATCCTTTATGAATAAACATAAATATTTATAATTTTGGTATGTGAAAAGTATGTTGTAATAATGAGAATTTAATTTCGGTTGTTAGTAGAATAATGTCCAATTTCGCATGCATTCGAAAAGCTTGCAAAAAGCTTATTGAAGTTAAAATTGGACTATTGAGTTGGAACAAGCCAGCAAATCAGCAAAGGAAAACAAAACAACGAGCTGAGTTTTCCATTCATATGCAATTAACTCCGGTATTTGTGTTCGTCAACGCGAAAAGCGAAAATAACGAGATGGAGTTGACGTTCATACTTAAAATGCTAAATTGTCAAAAGAAAAAAATCTGTATCAACATAAATTGTTTGCATTTATATCAAATAATATTTCAAATAAAACAAAACATTAAAGTACACCGAATGTATATACAGTTGCATACCATATTTGCTCAGTGACGAATACTAATGCCCGTTCGTTGTCATGGCAACCATTAGTGTTTCATAACCAACTTCATACATTTTTTACATCACAAACCCCTAGTTAGGTTTATAATTTAACAAATAATTGTACTTTTTATATTAATTCATCAATTCTTCACTTCTCCCGAACAAATTTTAAAATAAAAAATTACAAATAATAAAAACAAAGTTGTTTCAAAAAAATAACTTCCCCCACATATGTGAAGATGTTAGTTAGTCTTCTACTCTCTTGTCAAAAACTTTATCTGTTATTACAGAAAGCTCTTAACGATTTTTTCCTTAATGAAACGTTGCGGACCTGAAACTTTATTTAATTTTCTCAATAAACTTACAAAATATTATTCTTTTAATAATGTTGTAAAATAATCTTCAAAAACAAAAGTCTACTAACCTTAAAACCCAAAAAAGTAAACTTAATATATTCTAGAATGAAGTCTTTGCTTTGACACATGTACTAACTTCCTTTTATATTCTTTCAACGGTGCAAAAAAAGCCATGTACAATTTACACCCTTATTTATTCAGCACGCCAACTTCATTTCATCATTTTTTCCGGCTTTGGAGACGACGGCCACACGAAAACACGAAACCACGCTCGGCTTTAGATTCTCGCCGATGCGCGTGTGCTTTCCACATTTTTATCGATTGCATTATCACACAAAATAACCATCCCGAGGGTTGTGTGAAAATTTCATCTTCTTTTAGTTCTTTTAGTTACACCTGGCGAATGTCACAAACAGTAATAATTTATTAACGAAACTTTTATTTGTCTTAACAAAAACACAAAAATCAAGTACGTCAAACTTTTATTCTTTTGTTTTTTTAGACAAAAACAATTGCTAATTTTATTTTTAATTTCACTCTATATTTATCACCCAAACTATGACTATTTTATATTATTATACCCAGTGTACTCTTCATATACTCATACTCAACACACGGAATACTCAACCCTCTACCTGAACTAGTACAAGTACGCGTGTAGTGTTGTTCCCCTTGTTCTTGTTTTTTTTTTTACGTACGAGAACAGTTTACATGAGGGAGACTCGTGTTCATGTCCGCCGCGATGAACGAAAAAACACATGGGAGGTAGTAAATTGAAGTGAGAAACATGAAACACTCGCCATGGGTTTAAACTTTGGTGGATGTGTTGGTAACGAACAGACCGCACGGAGTCAAATATATGGAGTAAGTATCAGGTTTGCTTTGCATCAACAACTAGGATAACAGGAATAGCAGGATTAGTAGCAGCGATGCGGATGGGTCAAAATCGTATACCTGTGAATTATACACACCTTAAGTCAGCAGTTCGTTGTTCGTTAGGGAGTTATGAACATTTATGTGTTATATATATCATATTTTGCAATATCACACAATGTTACACTTGGAATATAAACATAAACCTTAACTAATAACTGACCTTAATGAAATCCGTAGTTAAAATCATTGCAAAGGAAATTTAGGAATTCTCGTTGTAAACATTTGAGAATTTTACGAAATAGAGCTTGTACACTTTCAAGGCCACCTTATATCTACAAATCTTTTGAACTTTGTTTGACTGTTTTAAAACGTACTGTTGTGCACCAAACTGTTTGTTGGATTTTGTTTTTTAACACAAAGTAGGCGCTGTACACATTTTGTTTGTTTTTTTTAGTCAAGCATGTTATGCAGTTTTGTTTATCGTAGTGTGCTTTGTTTCGCGATTGTTTCATATGTGTTTTCTTCATGGTAAATCAATTATTGAATAAAAGTCAGTCAATCAGTCAGCCTAATTGTGTTACAAGTATTTGAGAGATTGTCTCCCGAACTCAGATTATCCCAGGGTCAGGGTTCACATACTCTATGTGCTGTTCCGTATTGGTAAGTACGTATCTAATCAAATTCCACTAACGTAACTTGTAATTTATAATAGTAAATAAATAGTCTTTCGATCACAAAAAACAATACTATTAACTAAATCAAAAGATTAAAGGTTAATGAATATATTTACTACGATTTTTTGAATAACAAATTAGCTTTTTAAAACAATTTCGTTTAATTTAATCTCTGTGTGTGTGTTATTATTAATTGTGGTCTTTTCTAATAAATATCACCACCTAAAAAGTTTTCATTATGATGTTATGTGGTGAAAATCGTGTTTAACTGACAAGACCAAACTGCTCAACTGGAACAACCCTTTTAGAAAAGGTCACAAAAGGTTCAAATAAGTTGTGAATAGTTTAAGTTGTATATTTTGTTATAAATTCTGCAATTTTGTTTTCAAAACCAACAAATAAAATGTTTTATTACAATGTTTTATCAATATTGGATTTAATTTCCATATTTTTGTACTTTCTTTTTAAAGATAGAATTCAAGGATATCTTTTCAAACAATGCGTTTATAAGATTTTTGATATGTTATTCGAGTTTTGTTGTGAAAATAGGTTTTTATGCAAAAAAACTAGAAACCACATTTTGTGTAATTTATAGTACATTTTTTAAAAATTATTTATTGTTTAACACTAAAATTATTACTTTGTTTTCTGTTTATTTTAAGAAAATAATTGCAGGTGTTAAAAATAAATAGCGTTTCATATTAATATTTATGACTTATAGGTTTATAAGTCGATAAATATATATATGCATATTTTTTAAACTGAAAGTTAAAACCCTCACCCTACACCTATTACACTTAAGCACATCTCATAAATTCTCACCGTCTGCATCATAAAGAATATATACCATATGACCATAAAATATTTTACCACCAAAAAGAGAAAAAAACTAAAATATTAATTACAGTCTACACTAGTTTTTATTCATGTTTATTTTAATTATATTATAAACTTTTTAAGCTTGCAACTATCACCAAACTTTTACAAACTTTTGTAATTTTTAGAATACTTATATATATTTATAAAGTTTAAATTTAACATTTATTTAACAGGTTGGGGAGCAAACGCATTCAAACGTTATAATAAATTCCTAAAAGTACACCCAAGAAAAAACTAAACTAAACTCAACTATTACATATTGCACAAATTTATTTTAATAATAAACATTAATATCACAACTGCAAACGCTTTAAACTTTAGTGTAAACTTTAAATTTACTTTAGAAACCTGCGAGTTTTAAATCTGAATAAATAAGCAACTAAATAAATAATACTATATCAAGTTTTCTTTCTATTGAAGTTAAAATTTTCAATTCAGTTTACGACCTAACATCAAACTTTATTCTTCAGTAAAAAAAATTGAAAATAAACTTTATAGAATTCGAATAAATGTGATTGAATGTGGTTTAGAATTGCATGCAACCCAATACACATCAAACATTATCGTTATCCTAGAATTCAAAAATCTATTCTATATAACCATACAAAACCATATAAAACCAAATGTTAATACAAATCCTTCTTTGTATTGTGTGTCAAGAGTCTGTAGTATGTAGTCAACATAGTCAACAAAGTCAAAAACCCAAAAAAGTCCTAAACCTTTTCAAACATTACGTCTGGTTTGTCTGGGTTTTCTTGTTATACCTTGTCACGTTTGTCACAATATCACAAAGGACATGCGGTTCGTATGTCAGGACAACATCAAATAACATCAATCGATAGTCTACTGTTTTTTTGCAATCCAAATAAATTCCAATTTTTGAAGTAAACAAAAGTAAAAAGTTTGCAAACAAAGCAAAACAAAATAAAACATCTCGTGATAGATTTTACGAGATAAAGCTAACCTCTAAGGGTTAGATTACATGATTTCACGATTAATAATCTGATATGATAGGGGATAGCACACGAATGTAGGCGGGATAACAAATGATTTTGTACCGGGAAACCTGATATTCTTGAATCAAGCTTCTGAAAGGTAAAAACAACATAACAAAAACCATAAGTTGTATCTCTTGTACTTTATTTATCAATTTATGTACTTACACACAAATTGTTTTTATTTTCTTTTGTTATTTTGTTATTTGTTTAAAAAAAATCAATAAAAAAAAACAGAAATAAGGTATGCAACTTTATACTCATTGTAAATGTACTTGTATATTATGTTGCATATAGTAAATGTTTACCAATGTTAAATATTTTTGTTTTCCAATTTAATTCGATTGAAACACGCATTTTCACTTAAACTTTTGTTAGCCTACACTTTATATTTCACACTTTACGTGTTTTATGTTGTGGTATTTGCGGTAAAACCAATTTTCTAATGGATTTACCTTCACTACGCCGTGGAGGAAATCTATGAGGGAAAAAATTCCATGCAAATTTTTGTTTATGAGCTTTGTCATATTTTTCATCAATTATTATTAATACCACCTAAGTGAAAGCTGTAAATATAAAACACAAACAGGACGAAAACTTTTACGTTGTCATCCGCGTAGTTTTTATTTTTTTGTTTTCTTACTTTTTTGTTTTTGTCTTAAAATTTAGGTGTTTACTTTAAAAGATTATAAAAAAGGATGAAAATTACCTTTCACCGTCGTCATTGAAAGCATAATCACCCATAATCAGATCTCTTAAGCGATATCTCGGGGGCAATGGCAGCATCGCTTCCTTCTCCTTCTCCCGACTCAACAATAAAGCCATCCTGCCTGCGTCCTCTTCTTCGGGCAATACTCCCTCCTCCAGGATGCCCTGTAGTGTCCTCCGAGGAGGCACTTTCACTCTCTAATAACTAGCAACTCGCACACCAGTCGTACAAGAAGTACGATTATAATTTAGTTTGGGAAACGTTTGAAATAAGCTTCAATTGTTTTTTTTTTGATTTTTGTTTATGGTTTTTTTTCTGTATGTACTTGAACAAATGTAATTATTTTTTTGTTTTTATTGTTTGTTTAAAAACACGCACTCGAACACGATGTTGAATGGAATGCCGGTTGGTAGCGTCGCGACGCTCGCGCGTTTTCCGTTTCGTGGCGTAGCCAGCAGAGGACTAGCGCGCTGGCGGCGTGTAAAAGCTGCGTGTGGCTGTGTTCGCGGAGGCGGCGTCGGCGTCGCGGAGCGCACGACCGCCACCAAGCAGTAAAGGCAGCAAGCCGGAGAGGGCTGATAGCAAGCGATGCATGTAAAGACGTTTTAGGTTATTACATCGTTTGTTAAAGCAAACACTTTAACTTTCAATGCGAGTGTTTTTTTTTTCGCTTTCGTTCTGGTTGTCGTTTTGCGTGACATTATGATAATAATAACAATCAAGTCGTAAAGAATAGTACGGTTTCAATGGTTCCACATGTTTTTATCAGCAACAAGTGTTTTACAAGCTTTATATGGACGATTCATTCTTATTCATTGTTATTTTCTTGCTATTTTCTATTTTTATTGTGTGTTACACATTGGGGCTGTTGTTGTTTACGAGAAGATGAAATAAATATTTATAATTTGAAATATATTCAAAATATGATTATAAGGTTGTTATTTATAGCAATTGACTGTATTCTATGTATATAACCACCAATTTAAAATATCGTTTTTCAGGATATATTGCTGTTATTTATTTGATGTCTGTACAATTTCCAATCATATTTTTATTGAGAATTCTACATACACTGAATAACCTACATCAGCGTCATTTTTCCATTTTTCTATTTCATATCCAATTGACGTGTGAACAACTGATCGATTGGTTGTTTTCGAAATTCCTGCTCGTTCTGTTGTTCTCCTTTCCATGATAACTTGAATTATTTGCAACCCGCCAGGTACTCAAGTTGCATAACAAAGCGTAAAAGTAAAGTAAAACATAGGCGTATTGATACTATCAATATTGTACATGTTTCATCCACGTGCACGATTGTCGCTTTATTCAATATTTAGTGTTTTTGCTTTGTTTTATTTGTTACAATGTTACTCGTATAAGCTTCAACAAATTACGACATGTTTGTATTGAAACCAACTGTAATAAACATTAATAAAAATGCCATAATAAGCAAATGACATAACTAATTAGTTAAAATAATAAAAATATATAAAATAACAAACAAGTGTATAATTAAAATTCGACCAAAATGTCATCCAATGGTTTGCGTGCAATTCCTGGAACTAGACAATCTTCAGTAGGATACCCAACTGGCAACAATAACGTTAATTTTTCATTTTTGGGACGTCCCAGAAGCGCCCTTAATGCGGGACCACAATTTAACGGTGTAGATGTTAAAGACACAAGACCAGCATTCTGAAAATTAATTGATAATTATTTATTAATTTTCAATTTACGTAACTGCAACTGTAACTGTATGCAACACATTATACACTTTACGCTATAAAACATGTTTAAAATTGTTAAGCACCGTTTGTGCTAACATAAATAAAATGAGAAAATATTTAAATTAATATTTAACTAAAAGTGACTTACGTGTATCGCAGTGATTAAGATACCAGCCGCAATACAGATACTCTGCTCATTGTAGTAATGTAGTTTCTTTTTGCCGTCAGATTCGCGATAGCTGTGAGTTTGCTTGAACATAAGCACTAAGTATGGCGCTTCAGTCAAATACTCCTTGATCCAATTCGTGCGGAACGGTTTCAAGTCGCCGGTCCACACTTTCCCCATGCGCTTTTTGTAATTTATCTCTTCCTCCTCTTCGATAATAGCACGGATTTGCGCTTTCGTTTCCCCGCTCTTAACCAAAACGAACGTCCATGGCTCAGTGTGCGCTCCACTTGGGCTGGTGCCTAAGAACCGAAACGCAGACAAATTTATCATGATCTCTTTTAAATCGCAAATCAACGAAAACTAAGATAAATCGAACTGTAAAAAGCGTTAAAATTACATTTTGAAAATACTGCCACCAGCAAAACTGAGCTTTAAATTATTTGATAAACAACAAATTGGAAAAGTAAAATTAAAAGCAGTAATGTAGTTAATGTTATACCTGCAGTTTTAATACAATTATGTAAAATCTCAATTGGCACTTCTCGGTTAGAAAAGTGTCTCACAGTTCTTCTTTTGTTCATCAATTCGTAATAGGTCTCCGAGCGTTTCAGCGATTCCTGGGGGGATAACGCATCAAATATTAACGGCACATGTTCAACGTTTTCCAAACTAGGCGTCCATTCTTCTTCATCGTCTTCACTGTCAGTATCATCGTGTTCCCTAATTTCGGCAACTATGTGATAACGAGAAACTTATTTAATCCACAGAATTTAACCTAACATTTATTCATTACGTTATCAGCTGATTACGTCAATTTAGTTAAAAACTTAACCGATAGGTGGTTTATTTTAGAGTTTTAGAACAACTTATTGTAAAAAAGCATTTAATTGCAATTTCATTTGTGTTTATAATTATGTTTATATAAATTGTAAATAATAGCAATTAATTTAAGTTGCCACTTACCTTGATCAGTTGTACGTTGCTCACTTTCACCTTTAGTTTGAGTGCGTGGGTGCAACAAAACTTTTTTGCCAAGAAGATAGTGTTGTAAAAGTTTAAACGAAATAAATGCACATACTGGAATGGCAAAGAACTGCCAATACATTAAGAAGAACATTCTGGGTCGAGGAGAGGACGGTGACTGCTGCGATTTGTGCGAGGTTATCGGTTTTATTCATAACATTGAATAACATGGAATAATAATATACTTGTTGTTTTTTATTGATGCCGTGATATAGAATACAAATAATAAATTAATGTCAATGATCTTGTGTTGAACGTCAAGAAAGAAATAAATCTTCAAACTATTAATTATATTATTTGTGTTTACGGTTTAATATGACTTTAGTGATCTAAATCTTTGCAAATATTGACAATTTTATAGATAATAATATTTTAACCTATATTTCCATGTTTGTATGTCAAGTTTGTACTTAATTTGTTAGATAAGATTAAATAATATTGATAAAAGTTAAAAATTAACCTTTGATATGCAATCCAACACTCAATAAAGATGTGTTGGTTGCCAGTATTAGGTTAGGATGCTAGATGGGTCACGTGGACCAATCACAACACCGTATTTGTTTCTTTAAAATTTGGTTAGGTTGTCTATGAAAACAATAAGTAATGGTTTAATATTATTTTTAATAAATGAAATATTTTTGTGCAAAAAAACAACTACTTTTAAATACTTTCTCTTGTAATTGACCGCTTTAAAAGTTGAATAATAATTGCGTAACATAATAAGAGTGTTAACTGTCACGTGACTCTATTTTGTCGATGCCAGTGATGGCCTGCGCCTTTGTTGGTGTGGGGTGGTGAGAGGATTTCTACGTTCGGGTATATTCGGATTATGATTTTAGTTAAAAGTAATTATTGTCTTATATATTTATCACATTATTTTTTAAAATTAGTTTATATTCTAATTTTAGTGCATTCTAGTGGCTAAAAACCGAAGCTATACGAATTGCCCCGAATCAAACATGAAATTATTTGTTTTGCTTTTAGGTTATGAAAGTTCAGAATTTTAACCAAAATGTTTAAAATAACACGATTGAAACACACAAAAAAGTTTATTAAATTAAATTACTCAACATCAATTAACAAGTAAGTCTTTGCCAATGAGGATAACAATAATTTTATATGCTATTAAAAACAAATTTAAGATCAAAATGGCAAAGTGTTGTGGGCCTAGAAGTGCATGCTCAAATTCAATCACAAAGCAAACTATTTTCTGGGGCGCAACATGAATTTTCAAGCCCTGTAAACACGAACGTGTCGTTTTTTGATGCTTCAATGCCTGGTACTTTACCTGTATTAAATAAAAGATGTGTTGAGGCTGGTGTTCTTACAGCAATTGCACTTAATTGTCAAATTAATGCTGTGTCTATGTTTGATCGTAAGCATTACTTTTATGCTGACATGCCAGTAAGTAGTACTAGGACATTATGAAATATGAAAATAACTAATTTAAGTTTTTGTTTTTATAGGCTGGTTATCAAATTACTCAACAAAGATCTCCACTTGCAAATAATGGCTATTTAGAATTTGAAGTCTTTACACCTGGAATACACAAAACATCTTACAGAACAAAAACTTGTATAAAACAAGTACAACTGGAGCAAGACAGTGGCAAAAGTTTGCATGAAACTGATTGCAGTTTAGTTGATTTGAACCGAGCTGGTGCACCATTAATGGAAATTGTTTTTGAACCTGATTTGCAAGATGGCGAAGAAGCTGCTGCTTTGGTTAAAGAATTGATTAATATTTTGCAGAGAATATCTACTTGTAATTGTAAAATGGAAGGTAATCTAATGATATTTTTGTATTAGTCACTGGGTTGTTAATGTATGTAATATTTATAGAGGGTGCACTTCGAGTTGATGCTAATGTATCAGTCAATAAACCTGGTGATCCATTTGGTACCCGCACCGAAATTAAAAATATTGGTTCGGTGCGTGGAGTAGCAGGCGCAATAAAGCATGAAATCGAAAGACAAATAAAAGTTTTGGAATCTGGTGGACGTATTCCCAATGAAACGCGTGCTTGGGATGCTGCTAGTCGAACAACAGTAGCTATGAGAGATAAAGAAGTCGAGCAAGTAAAAATATTAATTTAAATTTGATTATTTAGTATGGTAATAACTTAGTTTTTTTAGGATTACAGATATATGCCAGAACCGAATTTACCTCCTTTACATTTAGCTATTGGTCCGTATGGACGTGGCAGTGTTGATGTTAACAAGTTAAGAGAATCATTACCTGAGTTACCTGAACAGACAAGACAAAGATTGAAGCAGGATTATGGATTAGCACTTGAACATGCAATTATTTTAGTAGTAAGTAATTTAATTTAATATTAAATACATTTCAGTAATATAAAACCTAACATTGTTTATAGAATGAAGCAAATTTATTACATTTATTTGAAAATGCTGTAAAAAGTAGCAAGAATTACAAGTTGATAACGAATCTTTTAATTAATGATTTATTAATGCTTGTTAATAAAGAAAAGATGGAACTTTGTGACTTGTAAGTGTGTTTAATTAGTATATCTGCAATTGTAAGTACAATCATTTGTTTTATGTTGCAGAAAAATAAATGGAAATTTAATTGGTGAATTGGCTACCCTAATTGATGATGGAACCATAAATAGAATAACTGGGAAATTGCTATTGCATGAACACCTTTTAGGAAGCAACGTGCCAATCGAGAAAATAATTGCAGATAAGGGGTGGGAACAAATTAATGTCGACGTTAAAATTCATGCAATCTGTGAAGATGTTTTACGAGAAAATGACAAACTAGTTAAGGAATATAAAAAAGGTAAAACGAAATTGTTTAAAGCGTTTTTAGGTATTGTTTCTAACAAAACTCAACAACGTATTAATATGGCTAAGGTTGAACGGATTTTTAAAGAGTTGTTGCAAAAATAATTTGTTGTATTTTATAGTTTCAGTTTCTTGTTAAATATGTTTTATTTACGTTAAGTAGAAATTGATTGAAAATAGTTTAAACGCCAATTGTCCAATGCTCTCGTTCTAGTTTTTAAATTATAGTTAAAGAATTGCTCTTTAACGTATGACCAAATTTAATCCATAAAACATCCCCGAAGTATTTTATTTTGGCCTTCAAAGTTTGGCAATTTTTTGATTTTTTGAAATTCTGTTATGGAAAATTTCTCATAACTCCTCACCATATTATCCAATTTCCACGATCTAATTTTTAAATTATAGTTAAAGAGTTGCTCTTTAACGTATGACCAAATTTAATCCATAAAACATCCCCGAAGTATTTTATTTTGGCCTTCAAAGTTTGGCAATTTTTTGATTTTTTCCAATTTTGTTATGGAAAAC
>JARJDS010042602.1:0-10367 GCA_030264155.1 Atheta pasadenae
TGATGGCACCGCAGAAGAAGATGATGATGGCACCGCAGAAGAAGATGATGATGGCACCGCAGAAGAAGATGATGATGGCACCGCAGAAGAAGATGATGATGGCACCGCAGAAGAAGATAATAATGGCATCGCAGAAGCAGAAGAAGATGACAGCACCGCAGAAGCAGAAGAAGATGGCACCGCAGAAGAAGATGACGGCACCGTAGGAGAAGATGACGGCAGCGCAGAAGAAGAAGATGATGATGGCACCGCAGAAGAAGAAGATGATTATGGCACCGCAGAAAGAGATAATGATGGCATCGCAGAAGCAGAAGAAGATGACAGCACCGCAGAAGCAGAAGAAGATGATGGCACCGCAGAAGAAGATAATGATGGCATCGCAGAAGAAGATGACAGCACCGCAGAAGCAAAAGAAGATGATGGCACCGCAGAAGAAGATGACGGCACCGTAGAAGAAGATGACAGCAGCGCAGAAGCCGAAGAAGAAAAGGGCTCCACAGACATCGAAGTAGAATATGGCACCACTGAAGTCAAAGATGAAGATGGCTCCGCAGAAGCCATAGAAGTAAATAGTACCGCAGAAGCCGTAGAAGAAGATGGCACCGCAGAAGCCGAAGAAGAAGATGGCACCGCAGAAGCAGTAGAAGAAGATGGTACCGGATAAGCCGAAGAAGAAGATGGCACCGCAGAAGCCGAAGAAGAGGATGGCATCGCAAAAACCGAAGAAGAAGATGGCACCGCAGAAGCTACAGAAGAAGATGATATCGTATATAACCTAATATAGCTAATATGTTGTACTTAAATTTAACCACAAGTTCCACTTCACTAAATCAAAGTTTAAAATAAGACATAATTATTTATAATTAAACATTTAATTGTACCACAAACTAAACGTTTATAAATTAATAACAGCCACTAATAAAATCAAGGTCTTTGTCAGTCAAAAAACACGAATTAAACATATGAAGAAAGAAGGAAATAACATCGTTTAAATGTATAATTAATGGCTTGTGAATTGATGGTTCGTGTAAATACCATAAAAAAAGATCACATGAAGGTCATGTCAATAAACAATAAATTGTAGTGTTGCGTCTTAATGTTAATAAACTTGTCAGAATGTTAGGAATACAATAAACAATACAATTCTTAAAACTATGCTTTGATATTATCCAAAATCCAGTTTAAGTACTTGGTGACTTTTGTGTAGACTCCAGGTAGACCTCTAGTGCTGCAAGGATCAGGCCCAAACGATACGACACCATATTGCACATAACGCACATCATTCTTATACACGCTGGCTATCTGCATCGGACCACCGCTATCACCACCACACGAATCCTTTTCATCCACTCCACCAGCGCAAATTTGCAGATCAGATATAGCAGTTGAGAATTTCGAGTAACGATTTTGACATTCAGTCGCAGCCATAATCGGCAACTCGACTTTCATCAACACGTTACTTTGAAAGCCTAAAAACCAGATTTCATAAACACCAAAATAAATGATGATTAATGTTTTATAATTACTATTTTCTGTTCTTCCCCAGCCAGTGACGATCGCTTTTTTGAAATCGCTCTTCCTCAACTTGGGGTCAATCGGCAAACAAACTGGTTTTACGCTGTCTACACAAACAATTATTGATTTATGATTTTTAATACGATTTGGAATTATTATTTTTAACTGGTATATTAAAGTTACAGTACTTACCCACAGAAGTATTTACGATACGATTTAATCGCAGCAGGCCAATATCATTGGCATGAGTTTTAATGTTGTATTTGGGATGAGCGATTACTTCGGTAGCTGTAAAATCTTGTACAGGGTCGGCACAAACGGTGTCTCCTTCGTAATGTGTTTCACAGTCGCTCTCTAATTTTAAATCATATTCACCCAAACGAATTGTGGTTCTGTAATAATAAAGCAAAATGACTTGAACCGAATAACATAACCTTAAAATATGAAACAGTGACATGTCAAATCAGAAATATTAAGGTGAGCTCAGGAGAGCTGTAAAATAAAGTTTCACGAATGTACAATAACAACAACAGCGAATTATAATTAAATCAGGTAAATTGTTTTTTTTTTCACTAAATTCCGTACTTACAACGTTCTAGATCCTAAATTTGCAATACAATGTGCAGCCGTCAAAATATATTTGTTGTTGATTAAAGTTCCACCACATCTAAACCCATCGTCCTTACCATCTAAAATAACAAACATGTTTATTTTATAGACTAACAATATTAACAAACATACTTTTATCATATCGTAATAACGCCATCCAAGGGAACTCAAACAACGCGGTGATATTTCCGTTTAAAATTTTATCATCGCTTTGAAGTATTCCACAATTATCGAGGGGCATTAAATTTAAATTCGGGTGCTGTGCAGGATCAACAACAGCGTCCACATGACCACCATCACCTCCACTTCTAATTGGCTTGTCTGGACAACACACTTTGACAACATTCTTTTCAAAGCCACACTGATAGCTGATAAGTAAATTTCTATCCATTTGTGACAAAGGTTTTTTGGCTGACGTTAAATAATCCACAATGGGTTTACAGCTATGAATTGGTCCACATATTCCAGATCCTCGATCTGGCGTCGTACAGCCATAATCATCGATAGCCCATTCTGGAAAAACAATACCTGCTCTTAAAATGGCAGCGATATACATAAACCAACACCGACTAATCTACTCTACACGATGCATGATGATTGGATGATTTAAATGTAACGGTCGTAGTGCACAAATTGATTTTACTTACGTCCTAGAGCCGGTCCAGTGTAGAGGAACGCTAATAAACATGCAAATAAACAACGCGTAGCAGCCATCGTTAAAGGCTAGCTTTTTGTATTTGATGGTCTGGTCGAAAGTGGCCTGGACAAGCTCGAGATGCGAAATTTTATGCCGCGTTGACCATCACAACGCGACTGCTGAACCGAAACTGAGGATCGTCGCGACGAATAGCGGAGTCCGCCTTGACCACTTGTTGTAACACCAGTTTTGCATACACATTTACATCTGTTTCTTATTTGGTGAGTTTCGACGCAATACATGCTTGAAAATGATAGGACGGATAATTTTTTTGATAAGAATTATCGCTCATTGCTTAGTTTACAGCATATATAGGGCCCATATATATGGGAATTCCCATGATTAATATGAAGTTCACAGAATAATAGTGATTATGCTAATTGGTTTTGTTAACAATTCATTTTTTATCGCTTTCATAGCTTTACATATTTTATAAATACACTTGTATGCACATGGTTAGATTTTTACTTTGGTACTGATTTGAATTTGTAATGAACATTAATTAGCTTAATTGTTTTTGATTTAATGTTTTGGTCATGGAAAATAGATTCTTGTTGTTTATGGTTTGGTATAAGTTCATTTAGGACATATGAACTGAACAAAGGTTTTTTTAATCAATTAAATGGAATAATTTATGACGAGTATAACCGGTTCTATAAAATGAATCTACATTACTAATAAACTATAAAAGTTTTTGGTGTCTTGTTTACGGTTTTGCTGTTTAAGGTAATATTCTACCATGATGTGTATTTCACAATGTGGAAGTTAAGGTGAGGGAAACAACGTTTTCAGAGTAGTTCCCCCTTTTGTGGGACGTTACATGACATTCGTCATTTTTTAATGCAGAAAAACGAATAATAATCACATAGTTCGTTTTGAATTATTCTATGTATTTACGAACAACGAATAAAATAAATAGCTATACATTACGATCAATTACAATCTTCATAACATTAAAATTTGGCTTTCCCTTGTTCACAAATCAATGTATGAACATTGCGATCCCCGCTCCTCAACGCCATTAATTCGTGAGTCATCCAGCTAATACGAACGTTACGAACTACACTATACAATATTTTGCATATTAAATTCACTACGTACAATTTAAGTATAAATTTTATCTACAGATGATTTAACTGATTAATTCGAATGCTTTACAATCTCATATTGTCCAAAATCCAATCCATGTAGTATGATAGACGTGTGTATACACCCGGTTGACCTTCAGTACCGCAATGTCTAGGACCGTAAGAAACTATTCCATGTTGAATATATCTAGGACTTCCATCAAACAAATTGACATGGATCAATGGACCGCCGCTGTCGCCTCCGCAAGAATCACGACCGTGTAATCCCCCGGCGCATATTTGTTTTTCTGTGATTGGGGTATATTTTTTGTAAATTCTTCTACATTCACTTGATGAGATTACTGGTACGGAGATTTTGAGCAGTTCTGCACTTTTGAATCCTTAAAATTATAATAATTAGTTGTTGTTGTATCACATTTTTGTTGATTATGTTGGATAAACCTTTAAATATTTACCTGTTTCAGTTACTCCCCAACCAGACACAGTGGCGAACTTTCTATCCAAGTTATAAGTAGCCAAATCACCAACTGGTAAACACACAGGTTGAACGTTAGCTGTAAATATTTAATAGTTAATTATTGTTTTATTTAATAAAACGTGGTAAAAAAATTTGAGGTTAAAATCTATAAAGCGCTTGTGTTAGGAAATAAATGATTGTATGATTACGAAGCTTAATTCTCCTATAACCTCAAAAATTATTTACAACTTAGTATAACTTACATGAAATATTAGCAGGCGTTGCAAGCCGAATCAAAGCAATGTCATTTGTGAACGTGCTGGGAATATAGTTTGGATGGACAATTAAATCTTCTATGTAAAAGTCCTGCACGGGAGGGGCGCATTTACCGGTGGAATCATCACAATCTCTTCGCAAGTTAATGTTGTGTTCGCCCAGTCTTATTCCAACCCTTCAAAATAATCACAAATATGTATTATAACCTCACTTTCATTAAAACATCAAATTTTCATTCAAAACTTACATAGTCATATTTAAAACGCAATGTGCAGCTGTAAGGACATATCGATCATTAATCAAAGAACCTCCACATCGGAAATCTAGGCCGTCTTCTAAAAATAAACAACAAAAACGGAAAAAAAATTAAAATCATGCCAAAAAAAGTTCTAGAATTTTGAGGATTTCTACTAGTTTGTATTCTTACTTGTCATGTATGCAATTAAAGCCATCCAAGGAAACTCCCCCGGGGTGGTATGTGACCCTCCGGTAATTCTAAAATCGTTTCCAATCATTCCGCAAGTATCTTTGTTGGGCAGCAATTGTAAATGTTTATGATCCGTTACATCCGGCGGATTATCCCGTTGTCTTACTTCGTCAGTACTCGGAATTGTTTTGGTCATTGTAGCAATGGCTGGCTTGCCAGTGGTAGAAGTCTTCGGAAGCGTGCAGCAAACTTTTGGTACATTCGCAATAAAACCACACTGTTGTTCTCTGATAGCTTTGATAACATGTCGCGGCCGAGGTATTCTTGTACTATCCAACAACTCCGAAAAATATGGACACTTTCTTATTTCAATACACACATCACCTCTTGGTTGTTTACACTCATTATCTACAACAAAACAAAAATTAAAAAATAATGAACAAAATACTAATAACATGTGAGATGTGTTTTGTTTACAAACAAAACAATGTAACCTCAAACTTTATTTATATATGTATGCCCAAAAAACAATTGAACAAACACTTACTGAATCTGATGCGTGGTGCTGCGTTTGTTTTCATCTCACTGGACACCAATAGTAATGTAATGATTACATTAAACCACACGTACATTTTGTTTTCTTGTTTGTTTCGTCACTGGAGGACACCCAACACTTGTTTGTAAACCCTTCGCCTACAATTAACAACTGGACCGATGTGGGTTGCAAATTTGTTTATTACGTGTAGGAGCAGGTTGCCAAAATATGGCCATCCCCGTCATTACGCACCAAAGGTGGGGGTTTTTGTTCTCGACGAGTTTTCGACCAGGTGCCACACTTGCTTGGGGGATTAGCACACCACACCACTTAATCCCTTTGGGAAAACGCAATTTATTTGGCGGGATATGGGCAAGTGGTTAATCGCGGAAAAACCCGGATTTTATTTCAAATGATCACAACTGACAACAACTTGTTACTTTAACAGTAACACTAAATTATTCAGAATTATGAAATATATTCCAAAATAAATTTAAATTATTTGTTTTTGAAATAGATTTTATTTAACTATGATATTCGAATTTTATTTTTGGAATATCAACAATAATAATTAAGTACGTCATACATATATATACATAAACCTCTGGTATAAACAATTGGCTCGTCCCGAAACAATATTTACAGAATTACATAACTTTCTTGTGGAATATAATTCCGAATAAAAATAAAACATTCAACGCACTTCAATGTCTAATTCTTCGTTGTTTTGTAATGCACCAGATCGTCTAGTTCGTTGCAAATCGTAGTGTGCCATGTATTCACTCATAGCCTCCTTGAAAACTTCGCCAGTGTTCAAGAAACCAGCTTGTTTCGCAATTGTTTCGTCATTTCCATGTTCATTGCGTTGTAAATTGTTTAAATAAGGAACAGTTGATGCTCCAGGTGGTGCTGTCGATACAGTAATGTCAAAATGTGGTGGATTGTTAATATCCGTAGCTTCCGGATGATAAACTGACAATTTGTTGATATGCCCTGCAGTTCCCGAACTTCCCAAAGTAGGCGGTGCACGATTTAATTTAATTTCGTGTTGCTGCTCTTTTGTTTGTTTATGTTGTTTGTTTGTTTGTGGTCGTTGTAGTTTCTGTGCTCTGTTAAAAATATTTAGAGTTTTTGGTAACACACCGCAACAGATTTTCGGATAACCATCGTGAAATCCGCACTGTTGTGCCCGTAGAAACTGGACCACGGATGGTTTAAGAGGTTTGTGTAGTGTGTCAATGAGAGACATCACTGGTGCACAATCGCGCAGACTCCGACACGTTGTTTTACCACGACATATGCCACCTGCTGCAAAAAATAATAAACAAGGTAAATAAATAAACAATTATACGATTTACGAATAATAAGTGATTAACATTTTCATTTAAAGTTAATAACAATTGTTGTTTAAAAATTACTTAAATTATTACGTTATGCTTTTGTTTTATTTTTGTGTAACTCACCATTTGTCAATGTAAACAAACACAACCAGCACAATGCAATGAACAACGCTTTGTAGTGTGTCATGATTGTGGTTTTGAGGTTAGAATTTAGTTGTGTTGAATGTTAAATGAGATGTGCGTTGAATGTGAAGAATCGCGAGTGATTGTCTTCGGCTTCTGTGGCCGAAATAAATAATCGTTGCCGTGGCGATCTGTTCTTATTGCCAACAAGAACCAGCAGCGAGTAGTGAGCACATTGAAGGAGGGGGCGTGAATTTCCAAAATTGGACGGCAAATGGGCACAGGATGTTAGGAATTTCCTCGCTTTACTCTCGGGTAAGTACCCCGTGAAGCACTCGGCGCCGATTGGGTATTGCAATGTTTGGCATCGATATCTTGACTTTTCTAATGTGTTGCGGGTAGGAAAAACAAGATTTTTGGTAAATACACGGATTAACTCTGTCTGGTTATTGACGATGTGTTGAAGTCATAATAATATTGATTATTTGACTTGGGAATATTATTTTTGTGATGGCGGGATGGATCGGGGTAAATTTTATGATTTCCGGCTAACAGTTGTGTTTTCCAAAGTTTTAGGGGTTAATGTGAAATAATATATTTTTAGTCGTAATTCTCAGGTTTTTACAATAATTTTTATAACAAACAGTCTTTCTGATTATTTTAATATCTATCAAATAATATTACAAGTAGAATATTGTAGGTATAAAAGTAATTAGCTTTCTATGCAAGTCTCAACTAAATTATCATCAGTATCTTTATCTTCAATGATCATATTATCAGACTCATTCGCATTTTTAGCATTGAGTCCCAAAACTTCAAACAAACTAATTTTAAAATTAATATCTTTGACTACGTACAACACAATCACGTAGATTCCACTCAAACCCCATAACTTGGACAAATTCATTAACACCGCACTTTTATATACAACACTAGTAATCCCGAACGCCATGACAACCAACTTTCCAGTTAAGAAAAACGTAACCAAATGCAATCTTAGCTCTTCATTGGTGTTCAACGTCGTGCGCTTGACCAATCGATGACATTGCCTCCACAAGACTTTTACGCCCAACACCAACCAGCTTACAAAGTATGCCAGTATCAACAAGAGCTCCATGTAGATGTCGTGTTGAGTGTACATTTTCCAAACGAAAATCACCGCATAAATCGTAAATTGAACGCCATAAAAACGTTCCAGGAACGATTTAAACGTTGCTTTGTTGCTCATCATCACCGAATCGGTAAATAAAACATTGAGGCAAAGAAGTGATGACAAAAGCGCCATAAATATGATGTCTCCGCTGAGTAGGTGGAGCAGAAAACTAAATTCATGCAAGCGTACATAATGCAGAAATGGATAAATTACATTGTGCGCCAACATTTCGAAGATTATCCAATTCATAATGATGATATTCGTTCGTGAACGCAAGCGTTTGTTTTTTATGGTCGTGTAGATTATTAACAAGTGAGCGACCAGTCCAACGCCAACTATTGTTAGGAAAATAGCGTCGTTTTCTTTTAGAAGTTTCTCAAGATCTGCATAACTTGTAGAATTTGATAGATCCATCATATCTTCTTCTTCTGCCATCTTGGATTGTTATCACACACACTATAACCAGCTGAACACGTTGTATTAGAAATGACTTTACACTTTAGATTAAGTAATATTCACAATAGATGTTTGTACTCGGTGAGTTTAAGTTTGTGAATACGAATATGCGATTCAGACACGAGTCTGGCGAGTAATGAATTAAATGCGCTCGTCTTCGGAGAGCATCAGGTTTAATGATTCAGTTCCGGGCACTTGACTCGCATGAATTCTTTGATTATTGTGTCCATAAAATTATTTGTGTTGAAAAAAGGCATCGCTCGCGCTCATTATACGCGTCTGACGCTGGCCACGAACGAACTGTGTTATCATTTCAGTTCTAGATAAAAACGTTTGATGCATATGAACGGCGCGCATCATCAGCGTTCAAATAATTCCGATTCCATGCAAAACTTGCGTGCTGACCGTAATAAAATTGGTGATAATGGCTGAGGTCACAGAACGGGCGAATTAATTTTAGTAAATATTTATACAAAAAATTGGAAATAAATCGACTATTTGTTGTGGTGACGATAGATTTTGATCATTAGCGCGTATATAGACTGGATAAATATTGATATGTGAACATTTGAATTTGCTGACCTTGTTTAAGGTCGGTAAATGGATTAATACTTATAATTAGTTATTAAATTAGACTGTGTAGTATGAGTTTGTGGATTTGAGTGGGAAGCCTATGTATTTTAGTTTATTCTTAGTTTAATAGGTTCTATCAATATTAACAAGTTTAACTTACTAGTTTTTTTGTTTATGTCTAAGAAAACTTAGTATCTTTAGTCGACTAAAGTGTATTCTTTGTTAATTTCTTATCGCAACTGACTTAATAGGCAACACATAATACACGAATTGAAAACGGTTACTTTACGGATAGATACAATTCGCAGCCATGCTCTGGAAGAGTGATTAATTCTAATTTTTATTTGGAGTTTTTCTCATTTTCCTGTCTTTTCTTCTTCATTAAAATTTTGATCTAAATCAGGGGTCTCTAAACTACGGCCCGCGAACGGTTTTTTTCCGGCCCGCGGAAAGCTAGCATACTTGAACACTCTTTTTAGAGCTTGCCTATGTTTCAATTGCATATATTAAAGATTTGGCCCTCGGAACCTACTGGAGTCTTAAGTATGGCCCTAAGGTTAAAAAGTTTGGAGACCCCTGCTCTAGACTACTCAAGCCAGGAACAGTGAGCATAAAGATTAGGAGAACAAGTAACAACCAAGCAGAAAAATTGCCCTAGAAAGATTTGTCGTGTGCCACCGCGTGCGCATTGTTAGTTTCGTGATGCAATTTTTACATTTTAAACTTCACCCACTTTGACAAATATAAAGTACTACTACAGCGAGATTCTTCAGTTTGTCACAATCGAAGTTGATCTCTAGAACATGGCATGGAAATTCCATCAAATAAAGGCGCGTTGTTAACGCTTGGATTTTTAACGTTTGCTGTGTTCCTAGTCAAATGTATCTTGGTATGTTGTGTGTGGTAACTAGTTTTTAGGTTATGTTATTTTTATGGATATTGCAGAAATTGATACACGCAATTAAAGGAAAATATCACTCGCATGATAAAGGGACAACTATTATTATTCAAAATGGAACTGCAGCACCGTCGACTAGGTATCGATTTAAAAGAGAGTTTGATGATTTAGAAGTTGCTAACTTCATGGCCAATCTTGAAAGTTACAATCCACATTAGAG
>JARJDS010042620.1:0-17288 GCA_030264155.1 Atheta pasadenae
TGTGAGTGGTTGTAGCAAATGACATCGACATATTGGTTGATGACTCATGTTTGTAACCTAACCTTAAAGTTTTTGACAGCAAAATCACTATTAATGTGAATTTCTCTTCATCATATTGGTAAAAACAATGTCACAAAGCTTACACATGTAAGAGTAAATGTATGAGTTTGTAGTAATAGCAAGAGGATAGACTAGGGTGAGCTTCAAGAGCTAACCAGGGTGCCAGGTGATTATTGATAAAGCACGTCTGAAAAGTGAAGCGTTTCATGTTGCAATATTTTCAAGTAGTCAAGTTTCAATCCTCAACGTGTTAAATCTAAAACGCTGACTTTGTGTCTAGTAAAACCTAAAATAAATTGTTTTTTAGAGAAATAATAATCATTTAATAATTGACATTGGTTAGAACACATTATGTTTCAAATGAACAGAATGTTATAAATTCCGTTATATTTTTAATAGAAAATTGTTTGGAGTTTTCCAAGAAATCACCTAGAAGTTTTATTTACAATTCCGATTATTAAGGCAAGCCACAACGTATAGTCAAAACCTTGTTGGGTACTGGTGCCTTCCTTCCATTTAGTTAATTTAAAAGGGTCAATATAATGCATACCTCGTACACCAAGTCTATATAGGTATACTCTGGCGATGTGGATGCGGCACGGGTGTTATTAGTTATAGTGCACACTTATGGGATGACTCGGTGTCGGGTGAAAAGCGCGGAGTCATCGCCACTTTAGGCGACGGGGACCTCGTTCATTCAACATCAACCAAAACGTTCGATTTGTTCAGTCTGAGCATAACCATCTCGTCGTCTGCTGGCTTTTGGCAAGCGGTGCACAACGATGCGCGCGGTTTGAGAGCATTAGTTGCTTTTAATGGACCGAAGGAGTCTCCTGACACTCCTGACAGTTCTGCAGACCTGCACCAACGTTACATCTTCAGCGGGTCCATCGATTGTTGGACATTGGAAGTGTGGTCATATAAATTCGTATTATTAGTCATACAAGGAATGAGCACCTGAAAATGAACATAAAGATAGTTGGTAGTTGGAAGTCCAGCTAAAGCTATTACGTTTTCGTTAATATATAATAGCTGCTTTTTGGGGAGATGTTAGGACGCGCGAGCCGGTTAATAACATATAATTTTGATCTTAAAATGTTATGATGAGGAAGACGTGCTCGGCTTTATAACTATATCTTTGTTGCTGAAGTTATTGCTTTTTTGGACACAGAGTTGGATTATGAATTTAAGAGTTTTGGCATGTAAAAGTGAAAAACATAACATAATTTCAACAAGAGTTTTTATAGTTTTGGTTTTAGTTAGTTAGTTTTTGAAGTGTGTTTGGTTGCCTATCAAAAATTTAGTGTCGATAAAACACAACAAATAATAAAACAATGTTTGTTATTTTTAAAACTCAATAATATGTTTAATACAATTCTGAATTATTTAAACAATTTCATGATAAATTGTTGGTCATTCTTTAAAAATTAAAGATCTAAAGCTCAATAACGAAATGTCATCTAGTCATCTTGTTCTTTCTTGGTCTCTATATATTCATCCCAAACTCCACATAAGATTAAATTATACACCACATGTTCCAACACGCGCCCAACCTATCATTACATCCACTTAGCACTCTCTTTGCTTTTTAAAAGTAATAATTTGATTTTTTTCTCACTTTCGCAAAATGTGCACTCGTGCCCAAAATGATTCCGTTGGAAAATGTTAATTCTTAAATTCATGTTTTGCGCAAGTAAATCAAACCGATGCTATTCACGTCAGTGTGGCCGTAAACGTAAACTTTTTGCTCGTCTGCGCCAGCGTCCATTGTGCGATGCAAAGATGTAAAGCAGAAAAGAAGATCCCGGAGAAAAGAGAAAAAGGGTGGCGTGCGCGCGTTTTCTACAGCAGGACGTTAATGTAACGCGTTCGCGCGCTTGGTTTGAGGTCGGCCCTTGGCTTCTTCTCAGCGCTGCGTTGCGTTTGCATGGGTAAGAGAAGACGTTCGTACTGATAAGGAGCCGAAGCGAGATCCGGGGGATCGCTCCGGGACAATTTATGGCGGCAACTTTTAAAACACACCACGTCGCACCAAGCACTCTTCTTCGGCGAAGAGGAGGCGCGTTTGCTCGCGTATATTACGCTTCGGTACAGTCGTCGACACAAAACTCGTGGCGTGGCATGGTGCAAACTCCCATCGCATCACATTGCAAGAAAACACAGGAACAGTTCAGGCCAGCAAAGGTTCAGAATGGCGTATATAACGCGCTCCCCCTTTTTTTGCGCTTTCCACAGATATCGATATCTCATTTAACGCACCAAGATAAGGGATGTGCGCGTGTGCGCGTTTTGAGGGAGGAAACTCCAACGCGTGCGTGCCTTGCTATGTTATCGACGTTTGCTATCGACAAACCAAAGAATGAAATAATTAAAGGCCAATGGCGTGTACTTCTAGTGGTTGACCACAAAACCACACAATCCACGATCAAAGTGGTGACAACTTCATTACATTACCACACAAAGAATTAACAGATTAACACAAGTTTTAATCTGATATACTATAAACGGAAATTATATTTTCATCTTATACCTAACTTAGTTATAACATAATAGCTTTGACTTGATTTGATTTGATGTAAGATCGTTGATAGTTTTGATTTGATCATACGCACCGCGCGTGCGCACCTTATAATGCGTTACTACGACGCGTGAAGTCCGGCAATCTTATCAAGATCTTGTAATTAAGCTCAAACGCATTTAGTTTTTGATTAAAATCGAAACAACAAACAACTGATACGAATCTACGAATATCTACACTTATACTTAGTAAGTACCCACCTATTCCAACAGCTACAATTTAATTCACGTTTCCTGTTGCGCGGATGCGCGCCTATCAAACAATTTTTTCTTTAATATTATTTTTACTTAAGCCACTAACTACATGGATAAGTAGCTGGGTTAACATGATGTATTAAAACTGCTTATTAAACGTCTCTTAATTGATTAAATTTGTACAACCCAACAAGACGAATCGTAAATTCATACTCGCAGACTAAACACAATCCCAGAGAGTTAAACAAGTCTAATTAGTAAGATTTAATGCCAATTGCAATTGCAATGTGCAATTTGTGTTAAGAAACCAGTAAATTTATTGTTTGTTTTTAATGAAATCCAATTAAATCTCATTATAAAGCACATTGCAATTAAAAAAATTATTGCTTAAAGACAAAAACATGTAGGTACCAGTACAAACTATGCGAAGGAAAATATTAAATTATATACCACGTTGAAATTTATACACAAATTGTTTGTTAATGAAAATTGTCTTAAGTTTTATGATTTTAACAAGAACAATTAAATGAAATTATATGTACTTAATTTTTTTTAATAATTACTAAAATATTTTGCGTTTTAAAGTTTATTTCTTGTTAGTTACAGTTTATTAAATATTTATTAAACGATTAATAAATATTGAGCATGTGCATTTTGTATTATAACGCATGATTTGTAAAATAAATGCATTGTGTAAATTGAATATCAGGCAGGGGATGTATTGTTCGTGTTTCCGTATTATGTGCTACTAATTAATAATTTCTGTTGGCCGTTCAAATCGGTCGCAAAGCTTGTTGGTAAACTCGCGACGGATGGAGAAAAACGCGCTTTGCCATTGAATTCACGCGAATTGAATGCAATAACAATGAACGTTTTAATTATCGCACGGCGTCACAATACCCAAACCATCGCATATTATTAAAACTGTAACGAGCGCAGCTAATAATCAAACTGACAATCTCAATGCGCGACAAAGGGCTGAATTGTGCTTTGTTTCACTGTATTAAAATTGTGGTTCATAAATAATACCTACATAAATATCTATTTTCACCAGTTAATTTATTTTATAAATTAATAAAATAATATTTTATATTTTACTTTCTTTTTAAATATTAAAAATTACAACGTTAAATATTTTGGGTTATGTTGTCGTTTCTTATCTAAATATTCTTCCGTTATTTATTTTTATAACAACATTTAGTTGATATCGATAGCAATTTTTGAACGAAACGAGTGAAAAACATGCAAGCGTTTTCATCATTCTCATTCTCGCATTGACCAACAGACATAACTCACGTTGGAAAAATGTAACTTATGTAAATTAATAAATAAATACGTGACAAATGCACATGCGATGCGTGGTGCTGCGTCCGTTATCAGAAATTTCACATATTTCATTCTCGTTTTTAATGCATTTAATTGGTTTTTCTTGGCTTACTATCGCGCTCGCATCGTTTTCGCGTGGAGGTGTTTTTCGCCATAAAACTTATAATATTCGAGCATAAATCATGATACGTGTACGGCGCCGCATTAAAATATTAACACATTATTGCCGCCACTGTAAGCGTCCTGGCGCATTGTGGGTGCAAAGCGTGTGCATCGGGGTGAAATGCGCGCGCTCTACCGTTATGTTTTTAGATTAGTTGCATTGATTAGCGGAACGTTATTCGACGATTAATTATTTATATGAAATGTGAAACAAAGTGGACAAACATTGGACACATAATTTTCACACAATTTCATAATAATTGAGTTTAAAAATTTCAAATTGTTATTTAAGCCTTGTAACGCCATCTGGCGTCTTTAGATTTATTTTTAAATTTAGTTAACTAAAACTTTTATTTGTATACATGAGTACAAAGTAGAAGATGTGTGGGTGTTTGGCGAGGGTGTACATTCAAAAAGCGAGTTTTATCTTGGCGATATTATTTTCACCGCTGTTTAGATAAGGAAGCTCGCGCGAGCCGGCAAAGCCGGGGGTTGGAAAAATAAATTGCCCTCGGTGGAAAATATAGCCTCCGCCCTCATCTGCGGTAGCATCCCTTGTACATGTGTGCACCACGAGTAAACGTTCTTATTTCTTTTTATAGCGACGGTTTTGTTTGCGTCTTCTTTACGCGACGCACAAATAATAAAAAAAATTGTGCACAAAAGCATAAAAAATCAAAAATATAGCTTCAACCACCCACCAAACAGCCCGCTTTCAGGCTTACTTAAAACTCAACATAAAATTTATGAAAATATGGAAAACAACAATGCACTGACTTTATGTATTAACTAAAAAACTTTTCAACTTCTTAGCGGTTGTAAAATATTTTATTTAAAATATTAAAGTTTTATATTTGATCCCGCATTGCATCGCATCTCATCTCATCTGGTTTGGCAAACCTTTTGATATACGCCAACGATAACAAATCCTTTATGTACGTAGCACACAACGCTGCACAACCAACCCCTCGACGTGGATGTCCCTTTTGTCATTCATTTCCCTAAACATACATAAGCGGTAGTAACTTTCCGACGGCGGCGGAGGAAAACCTTTTCTAGCGCGCTCACCCCGCTCACAACCCGGAGTTTGGAGCGAATATCATCGTCCTCTCGAGCTAACCTACTCCCATATACACGACTACATACAGTTCAGCTACCAACTCGTAGAAGCGCATGCATTTGACATCTCTATATAGTACACAACAGTCTCTCCTCAACCTCCACTCTTCTCTTCTCTGGCAGCGTATCTGCGGATAAAAAGATCCATCTCGGCGATAACGCCCGCCGATACGAGCGATGATAAGGCGCGAGAGCGCTCGAACAAATACAAGCCAGCACCGAAACAGAGTGCTTTGATTCTCTCGAACAGCCTTCACGGACGTGCCTAAACATAACGTACTGAATGCACTTGACAAATACACGTACGCAAACACGCAACGTGCAAGTACTATACATTGGGGAACATGGGGGTCTTTGTGTTGGAGTTTGGGAGTAAATCTGAACTTGATTGTAACATGGGTGATCTAAATACACCAGGTGATAGTAGTTAGAAGGACATACAAAATATTTCCTGGAATTACACAATTTAGAATGTTTTTTGCTAGTGCTCAGATTTGCCACAAAAGTTCCTGCAAATCCTGGAGCGGGGTCTCTAGACTATAAAAATAATTAATAAAAGTTGTTGTTTGATTAATTTATAGTTTATAAAATACATTTAACGCATAATTAAATATACTTCAACAAATACCATAAGTGTTTTAACATTCCATGCTAATATAACGCTTAAATAATTACACTCGACACACATTGCATCGCAAAATGTCCGCCGCTGGTAAAATAGCTGAAGATTAGCACTTTGCAACAGTCGGAACATTTGAACAGCGCTCGCCAACTCAAATGATTAAAGTGCTATAATGACTAATGATTATAATAATTTATCGATTTGTTAGTGTGCGCCGAAGGAAATTGCACTATAAACGAGCATAAATTTACGTTTTAATGCTAATTTTATTACAATGCTAATGCTAAAAACACATTTTATCTAGCGCAAAAAACGCTATTAATTATAAGTCTAATTACAACGCGACTCATAACTTTAACCGAAGTTTAACGGATTAACAATTACAAGTTTCCAACTTATCAAAAATTAAATCAACAACTATAATTTGTGAGTAGCACAGTTATAATAGTTAAACGTAAATATTCCCAGCAATTATTATTTATCTGGATAGAGGGACAAGCAAATTTAAATATTTTGATTCCCATTTTACAAATTAAACGCTATCTTTTTTGATAGATTCGGATCTTTTGATGTTTTTGAATACGGTTTTGAAATGTTGTCATGCGCACCACCGATTCTTTTTTAATTTTGCACAAAAGGGTTAATTATAAAAAAGGTCCCGGCACTCAACGATGGTCCTAGAAATCCTGGCGTATAGTGTCGGCGTTTGTATTCGACAATGCACGCACGACATTTATTTAACGCGCGCGTTTGTCGTTTGTTGCGGACGTTTAGATATTTTTTCTTTACGCACACATGTAATGTGCACACGCACTGGTTTCGGGCGACCTCTCCATCTCGCATGTATGCACGAGTAGGTCCTCGGTAATGATAAGATCAGCTTATATGCCTCTTTAAACCCGTATAATACGAAACACACGGGACCCTTTTGTTGCGGGACAAATTTTCAGTCATTGTTGCCACGCCGCGAGCGTCGAGAGCAGTTTTTACATAAAATAAAAGCAATGGCTGTTTTGCAGTTGTATGTAGAACATTTCAAGTAAGGGACACGTTTTCATTTTTGTTTTGAAATCTAACTAGCTTATTTTAGTAAAGCTTCTTTTGTTTTTGTCATAATTGTTGATCAAACAAATCCAGTGTCATTCTGTCAATATTTAAGTTAATAAATACTTTTATTAATAAATTCTATGATTCGAAAGTGAAAATTGTTAGTGGGTATATACCTATTTGTTATTTGACTAGATTTGAGTCACTAGATACAAAATATCTAGAGTCTACAACTCATTTTGTACCTACTTGTGACTTGAAGCTTGAATCACTTGAGAGCTGAGATGCTTGGCAGTAAAAAACCGATTTCCCGCTTTTCTAAACCTAAACGCTCGGCATGTGCGTGCAAAATAATAAATGTCTCAATTTGAAATATTCCGCACGTATTGTCCGACGAGAGTGCGCCTTCTTTATGGAATCTTTCGACTCTCAAGAGTCGCTCGCGCATGAGAGACAAGCACATGCCATTCTGTACGGTCGAGATGATTAGAATCTTGCTCCTTCGAGAAGAGGTCCTTCGCACCGTTCGCGCGACATTATATATTGCCGATTGTCGACCGCTGTGTCCCCGTTGCAGTGCCACATTTCAATTTTTGAAAGACGCATAAAATCGATTGGCAATAAAATGCGGTGCGAAGTGAGGTGCGACCTGAGAAAACATGGCTCGGGAGAAGTCTTCGTATCGCAGCGGAATCGACACTTTTTTCATTGTCGTTGGCGTATTTGGTTACAGCTGCCGGAGCACGCTTCCGATTAGAGTACCGCGATAACGAGGATTTTAGTGACCACTGTGTTCAAAAGTGTACCAGAAGTACTCTGCGAAATCGAAACTATTATTAGTGGTTGTAAATCGGAGATCTCAACATTACAATAGATCAAATTCAAAAATAAACCACATTTTATTGCTTTTGGTTGCTTAAAGGTACATTTTTAAAAAATTAATATCTAGTGTACTGAAAATAATAAATATGTACATAAATCCTATATAATTATTGACAATACAAAACTGAAAACACGTGTTATGTTAAAATTAAGTGAATATAATTAATACAGATACAATACAGAACTAAAAAAAGTAGCCAGGAGCAATTTTTCCCCACCTGTGACTTCCACTCACTTGCAGAGTACATTCAATTGTTTTATTATTATATTTACCACGTCTCTCATTCCGGCGATAAGGACGAACGTAAGTGGTAATTACGGCACCGTTGCATTCGTACGTACACTCGTATAGTTGGTACATATTCGTAACTCGGTATCTAAAACATTGCGCGCGGCATTTCGGTCGATAAATAACGCGCTCGGCTGAGGGGTGCACTATTATTAGCGACATAACTCAGATTAAATTAGAGTAACAATACGAATAACAATTACCATTCATAATTTGATAAAATCAAATTGAATGATTTACAAGGAATTAGCATACACGTTGCGTCGGCTCTCGCGGGCCTATGCACTATCGTCCCTCTTGCGCCGTCCCGTCTGCCGACTAACCACTAATAATAATGTCTATATTATCTAATCTAATGACGCTGCGAATGCGCGCACGCGTGTATCGTTAATTAATTACGACGACGCTGATTATTAATTCGAAGCGGCGCTAATCGCATATAAGCCCGATGCCAACAATTCCCCAACGATTGCGACAGTAAAGCCACTAACTAAATCTAAACCAAAACAATTGCAAGCGATTAATTATTTATTAATCTCAGGCGTCACCCTATTCGATTAGTTGAATGTTTGAACATATTTATCGCCTAAAGTGCCGATAAATAATTGTAATTCTATTCTGGATTTTAGGTTAAGTTGATTCAATAATTTTTTTGAAAACGTTCTGATTCAATTGTTTCAAAGCAATTTAATTTTCACCGTTGCATATAAATTAGTTTTGCACCGAGTTTGGAATATTAGCGCCACTTTAAACAGACTTTTAATATCAACTTTATGAAAACTTTTCTTTCGCAAACGACGTCGCAGAAAAATTGGATTACGCTCAGATCTTATATCATCTCGAATTATTTTAAATCGGAAAACCTCTAAGAAAAGTTTAAAAAGAATAAAGTTTGAAAACTTTGGATTTTTGTTTGAAACTTTTTCTTTCTATCACAACGTATTTTTTTCTTGCAATCTTATTAGACTTAAACTGATCCACAAAAATGTACTTCATTTGTTTTTGAAGGTTTGTAACAAAAGTTGGCGCTGTAAATCAACAAAATTTAAAACAATTGAAGAATACAGTAACCATAAATGTTTCAGAAACGTTGAAGTCACAGCCTTCTCATTCTTTACGTAAACAATTAAAATTTTCAAGTTAAGAATTTCTTTTAAAAATATTTCTTAAATTCATATTGTATTGTCGTTCTTATCTTGTTGGTCATTTGAAACAGAATATTCTAATGTTAGTCATATGATCAGTTTTCAGAAGGACGCATGTTTAAATTTGAGCCTGCATCTAAAAGATTTCCTTATCACTATACACAATGTTTGCGGTCGAGTAATTGTAGGCATGCACCATATTTTGACACATTTTTAAATGTTTGTTTTCACCGTGACAATGAATCTTGAACGGATGGTTGGCTGGATGTATGGAAGACAACTTATCAATCTGCCAATCTCGTCAACGCGTATCTTTGTGAATGGTCAAGGCACATGCCCGAATTGGTCGGGTGACTGGTGGTGTACTTGAATCCACAAGATAAGACGAATATTTTGGTGTAACTGGGAGATTAGCTGAGTATTATCTCGGATTGGTACTATGCAACAATAGTAAAGATAAAAATGACATTTGAAAGATTATGAGTTTGTAAAAGCAATGACAATATTTTGAAGTACGTAGGTACTTGAAGATATCTGCAAAAAAACTGATCAGTGCCCAAAACACAAATAATAACAATTGAATAGGACATTTTGAATGCGAGTTATTATTATTAAAGTAATAATTGTATTTGATATGAATAATTTTGTAAAATGTTATCATTGTTGTTCATGTTCTATAGATAGTTTAGATACTATAGATACTAAGAGATATAGACAATCAAGTCGTAGTGCAAACATCATCAAGTTGAAAGTTGGTGTGGGACTAAACACAAACACATGCACGTAAAGAGAAAACATTACATTATGCAGAATGCAGAAGGAAGGCACTGCTTTTGCCACCGTCCTCTGTTCTTCGTCCATAGTCCTACTCATAGTTGCCATCATTTGTGCACGCCTGTCGTGGTGCACACGTATATGCTACAGCAGCCGCTCGTCATTGTGGAGGGCTGCGTTTGTTATCGTTGCGACTGTCATGCCAAAACACGGGCCCAGAATGTTATCGCCGATCTCTTTCAAATCTTGCTGAATGCATAAGGGCGGCCGCGATGCTATCAGCAACGGCAGCGCACACCGCTTGTACATGTATAAGTGTATAGCTCGCTTCTGCCTTCGCAGGCGCACACGGCTGCAGGCGCGACGACAAACGAAGCACAAGGCAGCTGCCTCACTCTACGGTTGGGGCTTCCATCTTCGCTCTTCGGGGAAGCTCTTAGAATAATTTCACTAGAGCACAGAAATGAAAACTCTGACGCACAGCAAAAAATATCATTTGCGAATTTAGTCTGCAGCTGTAAAATTAAAAGAAGCTGCGACCTGACTGACTTTATTCCCAACGCAAGGGTGGCAAAATAGGTGGGGGTGTGGCCTATCATTGCTTGCTTGCTGAAAGCCGCAGAAATTAATGTTATAAAGTCAGATACGACGCGATAGCAAGGTGGCTGTTGCCTGTGTCTGTTGATGCTGCTGAAAACTCTGATTCGGTATTTTTAAGGGGTAATAAAAGCGACTTAACGACCTTTCGTTTGCCAAATAACGTCGCTCGTAAATACATACATTGTATTATTGTTGATAGCTCGTGCGGTGGTGCACGCTTGTCGCCATGTAGCTTGTTAGTAATATTTGCTGATGCGACTTTTGGAATGCTTCATTTTTTTTGTTTCATATAGCACAGGTAATGTGCGTGTCGCGCTGCTGTTTAAACAACGGATCAAACTGAGAAGAGGAACGTGGAGGATCGTGCACATACCACAGTGTGGTTTTTATGAACGAATGCCGCGGTATACCGGGTCGTAAAAGCTGTAAATCTAATCGCGATAGTCACTGGCAAAGCGCTGAGTTTACACCGACTAATACGATATCTGATTGAGTTTCATACAATTTGTATAAAGAAACCTTCGAAAAATGAATGACTTTCTTGCGTTTTACATTACAGAAATCTTCATAAAACATAAACAACATAAACCAAAACAAAAGAATTTCAAAATGTTATATATCGTCAAACATTTATGTTTCATTCAATTGAAATTGTAATCATTTGTTTCAATGATTTCTTGTTTATTTAATTCTTTTATCTTTAATTAATGTGAATATCTACTAATTCCTGATTCCGCAATTATTGTGTGTTGATAATATGTGAGTGTGCAACCAAACACTAACGCATGAAATCTATCTCTATACATAATCTTGATCTACCGCGATATCCGGAATCTGTAATCTAATATCTGCCACCGATGCCGCGTTTTATTGAATGGCGACTGCCGGCTGTGATGCGGCCAACTCTTTTCTTTCATTTTACCTAAGCGTTTAATTATGCGCATATCATCGTCCACCGATCGCACACTTATCTCGCGTATTTACGAGCCGCTATTAATTAGCATTCACGCTTACGCTTCGATTTTACGGTGCGTAACTAATACCAATAATATCATTTTTCTCTAAAGATTTCCTTTATAAGCATTCAAATATTCACATACATCATAACATTTCAAAACATGAATATAAATAACTAGAATAGCTTTTGTAAAATCACATTCTAAAGCGTGAAAAGAGAGTCAATATTTTTATATTTGTCAACTAGTCTTGCTGAAATGTGGTGCCCATTCGTCGAATTTGTCAACCTTATCGTTTTTTCGTCAACGTTGAAAAGACGAACATTTTGTGGTACTTATCTACTTTGTTGTGGATAATGGTGTAAAATAGCGTACAACAAATGATGTCGAGTGCGTTAATACAGCAAATAAAGAGCTAAACCAATATGCGACAATGGGACAGTCAAGAACATGCAGAGTTTGCGATAGTTGAGAACAAAACCGACTCGTTTTGAAATCTGTAAGCGAGATCCATGCGTGGACTAACCTAAGGGTCGACTCTGGACTGTGTGGATGCAGGACTCAACCTACATTTCACAGTCGTTCACAATGCGTTAATCCTTAGTTGTGACAGTAGCACAATGCGGATAATTACGTGTTTTGGTTGGAGATCGTCCGCGCAAACAATGCCATCTACCTGCGCCGATTGTGTGCACTCTCGAGCGAGGCGCCTACACTTTTCATATTTGCTCAGCGAACAAGTGAAATACTCTATGAGTCTACGTGTTAATTCCAATGCCAGACGTTTCAGTTTTTTAAAGTTCTTGTTAAAAACGAGCAAATTGTGACGTTACGTTTTTCGTTGGGCCAAGTGAGCAACAAAAAACTTTTGTGTGGTGAAAGAATGGACAAATGCTGAGGCAAACTAATGGGTTTTGCTCAGGTGCTGCTGAGTTTTTTTTATTGGAATTTATCGTTGATCTTGATTTACAGTATTGACTGAAAAAGGTTCTACGAAAATCGTATATTGAACTAGAAAAATTATTATAGTTTCCATAAAAATTTTACATAATATTTTTCCAATCTTTTAATTCTGTGCAAACCGAAAATTCAAGCAAAATTTATTTGCATATTATACTTAACTCTTCACTTAGCCATGCTTTTGTGTGAATTGCGGTTTGTGGTAAGTGGTTAGTTGTCGTTTGTCCGTTTGTGGTTTTGTCCATTGAGAAATCGGTCGTCGATAATCGTTTCCTGTTCCTCGACATCGCCATTCGCCATTGAGCAAAAAAGGCTTAGAAGTTGGATTTTGCTAATGAGTCGCCTCTGCCGAGACCGAGCCGATCATTAACGTTAGACATAGAGTGAAAGTTGTCGACGTAAGCTCAGCTCAGACAGAGCTTTTCGTTCATCAGCTCAGCACCCACCTCCATAACGATTTTGCCGATTCTTCCTAAATCTACCTGCGCAGAGGCAAACACGGTTGCAGACGAAAGGCGCCAGTGCAATCACACTCCGCGGTCATTTCGTGTCACTTCATAATGTAGCCACGTCTATAATTCAAATTTAATTTCTTTTATGTGCCCAGTAGGGATGCTTCTTCCTCGGTGGTGAAGAGTGCATACTGCGCGAGGTGCTTAAGTACCGTTGGCGTTGTGACTTTTTCCGGATTGTCCATAACTACTTGACTTTTAAGAAAGTCAACAATTTTTTTTATTTTATGGTGGTTACCTAATTTTAAAGGTTTTACACTGTAGGTTTATGAGGTTTGACTTTCTTCAGTTCATATCTATGTTTGATGACACTCTGGCCAAAATTGACTGCCATGTGCTTGGAAATGTTCAAATCGCAATAAATCAAGTTACAAATTCAACAATGAAAGCGTAAAATAAGTAAACAGCCAACATTGAATAATAAGCAAATAACATTTGACTACAGTCGTTAGTCAATAACAATTGCGCTCGTTGTGGTCAGAATAGTCAAAGCAATAAATAACTCACGATCGATTGTTGCTTGTTGCACACTCGACACAATTCCAACATCCAACATTCAACAACTTTCAACAATTGCGATGCATCAGTGCCTGTAGCAATGTTGAATGCTCATTCCCTGCCCATGTACGGCCCATTTTTCTATCTTACATTAGTCGAGAATTCGTGTTGGCATGTTTTGCCCACAAACGCGCCTCGATGTGCGTGAACACGTCGCTGCACAATGGTCCATGTCCAGATGTTTGTTTTGTGGTGGCCACCACGGTCACAGGTCCAGTTATTTGATGATAATTTAATAAAGACGAGATGTATTAATCATCTGTCGAGTCTTGGCGTGTAGTTCGGGAACCGTGGGACGGACTCCTGTCCAATAATTGCTTCATTGTGACAAAGAAGAGCGTGCGCTGCGGGATGCTCTGCCCAGCGTATTCTTTGAGACCACACATATATCTTCTGAAGGAAATTATGACTTCACGGAATCGTGTCACACCCCCTAGACACATTGCTCAGCATCCAACTGAGATAACTTTGGTTTTTCATAGTTCAGAGGGTGAGGATACCACTGGGTATTTGTTGCACATGGCTTTTAACCATTAAACGTTAACATTTTATTTTAAATTTTCAAATTTTTCTTTCAATATTTTTTCTTAACTTTTATTAATTACTAAGATGACGGGTCTAGTACAGCAACGAAAAGACATCGATCAGATTCTTGATTCGTTCGCGTAAAAGTTGCCCTGCAATGGAAACCGACGGTTTACAGGATGGGATGCTGGGGCATGAATTCGGGAGGCGGCGGAAAGCGCCTCGCTCGCGCTCTCAGTAGGAAAGAGGCGCATTTCGGGGGAGTTTCGGAATATAATTCATGAAGATAGCATCGATAGCGGGAACGCTCACGCTCACCTAGCTCTGCCATAGGCAGGCGACGTCGCTCATACAAGCAGCAGCCCTACAAACGGAGGCGGCAGAGAGAGTGAGAAAACACGAGGGAGAGATGCGTCTCTGAAGCAAGGGCCTAGCGACCAATATCGAAGCGGCCGAAGTTTAAAATCATATTTACCAAGCGTCGACGCGGTGGCGCGGCGCAGCAGTGGAGGCAACACGGAGCACACTCATTCCTGCGCGGAAAAGAGAACACGACGGCGGCGCGCGGGGCGGCATCTCTAAATTTCACGGCCGTATAAAAAGCCGGGGCTGACTTTATCTACGCCATAAATTTGCCAGAAGCGCCACTGATTTATATGTTCACATAAACGCGACTCCCGATGCCGCCACCGCCGCCCTCCACTCTCCGCTTATTTCGACCGTGCACGGTTCTAAAACAACAAACTTATTTATTTCCAAACGTACGAGAATCACCCTTTAAAACATACGCACTGAAATAACGAATTTGGAACTCTAATTAAACCAAATGAAGCGTTTAGATTGCTTTGTACTAGAAATAGGCAACACTCACTACAGTTATTGTGAAGGTAAATTTTGGAAATGTGTTGTTAGAGTTAGGAAAGAAATTAGGGAACAAACAGAACGGAAATTGTACGGAAAATTATAAGCGTAACAAATTATACTTTATGGATTCTTGTGTGTAAATTGGACACGAAATAAATTGGACACGAATGGTTAAAAACTTTTTGGTAGCACTGGAATCATTCGCCTGTTCGCCCGACGCGTCCAAATCCTTACTCATTTATTTTATCAGTTGCAGTTTTTTATCAGTCCGTCGGTGCGCCATGAATACACATTTTATATCTTCCACTTTTGCCTATGGTAGCCAGGGTAGCACAACACTCTCAACAGAGGAGAGGATGCTCGGATCGCCCGTTTTTTTTTTCGGAAAAAATAAATCTTTCCATTTATGAAAAGATTTATTTCCAAATCAACCCCGCTTCAACTCGCTCGTATTTTTTCAACTTTCTTTACATCCCTTCCCCGGTTATCTTCTGTTTTACTAATTTAAATATAAAAGTATCCAACATTTCTATCTGCGTAAGTTCACCACCATCAAAAACAAACTTTTTGTTGATAAATTATTTATTCATAACCCTATAAATTTAGTATTTAAAGGCAGTAAACACTTCATTAAAAAATAAATAACGTTTTGTTGTTGTTAAAATTTGATGTGGTTATGGTATTGGTGGAAATCTCATTGAAATGTTTTATTCTTGCTGTTTTAGGTAGGAGTTTGATGGTTATTGGTCGCGTCGCGTTGCTGATATAAAATATTAGTCGTAAAACATGGCAATGGCATCGTGAGCCACCGGCACAAGTGATACAACAACCATCATCGTTTCATCGTTTGGGCAGACATTAACAAAACGGTAAGGTGAACGACGCACGAAAGTATGCGAAAGCCTGCGCATTCGCATACAAGTACATGCGGACGATGGTGGCGATGGCGGCGGCAGCAAAACATGGCGCTTTAGCGATCGTTGTAAAGTGATCCCGGGCGCAGTTAAAAATTACGGCGCGCATAAAGTTTTATGATAACGCCCATTAATAGTTCAGCAACTAACGGCTGTTATAGTTGTAGTCAAACGCCTCGCGTATGAGCTTTTGCTGTTAATTACTTAGTTAGAAATATGAAAATCGCAGTATTAAATATTACGTTTTGAATCGTTTTCATGATTTGTTTTGTAGCCAAAAATTTGCTTTGATAGTACCACTAGCGCCTATTTACCTATTTCTTGTCAATTTACAATCAAATTATAATTTTCAATATCTCTAAGTGTATAAGCTTTCATAAAAATTAAGCTAACAACTTAATACATATAAAAAAAACATTTACTCATCATCTGGCACGTGGGGTGTGCCGTGTGGCTGAAAACGTCCGCCCTTGCATTAGCGGCCGTCGCACCTTGTCATTAAGGTGGCCACCTTTCCATCATCGTTTCCAACTTGCTCATCAACGCCTCGCTGCTGGCGACCGCTCATGATTTTGCTGTTGCTTCAAGTCGAAACGAAATGCAGTTGCTTCCATTTCATCATTGCACGCTCACAATTTCCACACCTAACTGCAGCAACATTTGCTAAGTTACAACTTGCTTTATCAGCGATGTTGCTCGACATCGACGGGTTACTATAGTTTCTCGTTTCTCTGCTTCCGAATATGCTGCAGGCTGCAGGCAATATGCAGTATGTGGGCGCATCAACACCGTCACTCAAAACGACGCTACTGCCTCCACTAATACCAACTCTGAGTCAAAACTTATTTGCTTTAGATAGCTTACATTTCATTTAGCTTCAAAGCGTTTTATCTTTCGGTATTCTTCTATTCCTCAAATGACTGAAGAGTGTAATTAACTTAAAACTTAACCTTTCAAATGTTTCATGTCAAACATAACCTAATACAACATTCATTTTTTTTATTTTAAAGACTTATACGGTTACAAGACGTTACCAAAATGTATTAAACATTTAATTACGCATATAGTGATTAATTACCAGGATATATCTATAACAGGATGTGTAAGATGACTACCATAACCTTTTTTTAACTACAGAACAAAATTTAAAGTTTTGATTCAATCTATGTTCTTGATCCTTTCTTACTACCTTATAAGAAAA
>JARJDS010042695.1:0-56767 GCA_030264155.1 Atheta pasadenae
AAAAATTGTTTAAACAAAAGTTATAGAAAATTTTATTATAAACAAATTATATTTGTAAATTTTTTTGATAAACAGCATAGATTTTACAGAATTTTGTTTTTTATCAAACAAAAACATAAAATTATAGTGAAACTACATTGTTTTTTTAACTTTGAAGGTTAAAAAGTGTCTTAACAAATTAAATTATCAAAAAATAGTTTAAACAAAAGTTGTAGATAATTTCATTATAAACAATTTATCTTAGTAAATTTTTTTGATAAAAAGCATAGATTTTGCAGAATATTGTTTTTTATCAAACCAGAACATAAAATTATAGTGAAATTACATTGTTTTTTTAACTTTGAAGGCTAAAAAGTATCTTAACAAATTAAATGATCAAAAAATAGTTTAAACAAAAGTTGTAGATAATTTCATTATAAACAATTTATCTTAGTAAAATTTTTTGATAAAATGCATAAGTTTAACGATATTTAACATTTAATCTAACAAAAACAAAAATCTACTATTACAACTAACAACATTTCCTAACTTTAATTACTAATAATTGTCATAAATAATTAAATTTAACTAAAATTGTTTAAACAAAAATTTTAAATAACGTACCCATGCACATATTTTTTAAATCTTATTAAATTTGCCCCTTACCCTTTACCCTTTCTACACTAAATAAACCTAAACCTCACAAAATAATATCACACAATTCTTTAACCAAAATTAATTATTTTTAAATACTATACTAAAAACAGTATTTATTCAAAAGTAATCAGAAAGTTGTAAACATTCCCCCCCTCCCCCCCCCAAAAAAAAATAAAAAACTCACCCTAAAAATATAAATATTCCACAAGTTTCAGTGTTGTTTGTGTGTGAAAAGTTTTTATTGTTAATTCAAGTTTGCCTGTCGCCTATTGACTCTATTGTGCAACGCTCGCACCAAGTGAAAACTTGAGAGATTGCGTTTTCCTCGTCCTCGTAGTCTCCACCCCTCGTATAGTCTGAGGTAATTTTAATTGAAATAGACAAAGTTCGCCAACGTTTCGTGCTTTTAATACACTTACAGCCAACGGACGCGTAATAACTTTACTGTGGCAAACTTTATGAAAATTTCCAAATTTCCATTCTACGTTTTTCGAAACAACCCTCGATGTGCGGTGCATCGTTGAGAGTTAAAACAAAAGGTGTAATTCTCGCATTACGCGTCGTGGATCATAACCGACAAGTACAAAGTTTCCAAACAAATGTACAATGTTTGTAAAGTGAACAAAATCAACGTGAATTTAATACTTAATATTTTATCTCCTACAACCCTTATAACCGCAAGTTATTACAGCCATTTTTTATTATAAACTTTTTTAATTACTTTACAGATTTTTTGTTAAATAAAAATTTTTACTAAATAAAACGCAATGAAATGTATAAATTTTTTTATTTGACATTTTAAACGTTTTCCTCTTTATTTGTTGAGCTTTGTGGGGAAAACATGAGCGTCTTGATGCTTGCTTAGATGAGGATTCTGTACGTTTTGCAATAAACTCGTCTTTGACGCGCAGTGGCTCTTTAAATATTAACGTCTATGCTAATCCTGGAGGCATTGAAGCACAACGCATCGAGACATTTCGCATTGAGGCTTCATTTTCGGAATTCGTCGAAGTTGGCGTCAAATCTCACAACATTCACGCAATCTTTGAGAATTTACGCAATCTACAAGTATTAGTGGTAGCTCGTTGAAAGTGGAAATCCTGATATTTGCATACGTAATGACACTGCTGGAACGTGAAGATGACGCGATGGCTGATAGATAAGCACATGAAGACGGGGGTTCACTGAAGCTAAAGCTAAAGCTGGAGGAACATCTCAAGCGTTAATATGATAACCGCGTTGATAGAAGCACAACTTGATAGATGAAGAGATTAAATGATTAACGGATTAATAGATTAAAAGATTAAGATATTAAATATTAGAATACACACACACAAAATTTATTTTATGATTATTTTTATTAATAATTTGTTAATCTTGTTATAGAATTATAATTTAATAAATCTAGTCTATTCTTCTTAGAAAATTACGCAAAGTGCTTTGTGTCCAAGCTACCCTCCAAGCTAGTCTCCCTTATTTGTGGTGTATGTGGTAATGGAAAAATGGATTAATTTCGACATAATAATCCAATTACGCGCGCAACATGACGCTAATGGCAAATTAAATCTTGCGACCGAAAAGCGTAACCGCATTATTTACGAAAAACGTATTTACAATAAAATATGTACTATGTTATACAGGGTGTTACATTCACACACAAAAACTACAATTTATTTATTTATATAAAATTTATTTTTTTATTAAGAAATTTATTTTTTTAATAAAAAAATTACTTTTAATTATAAAATTAAAAAATGTATTTAACACCCTGTATATCTATGTACCACGCAATTTAAAACACAAGAGAAAATGTTTGTCAGTGTTTTGTTACAAAACAAAATGCGTCCATCAATATTTGCATGTTGAACAATGCAAAAAGCTTTTGTAGCTTTTGTTGAAAGTTGGCAGCTTTGTGATGCGCAAGTTGATGCGTTGTTATATTTTTAGTATAATTGAATATGTGTACATCCACGAATAAAAGATAATGGCTGTAATTTTATTAATATTACTACCCCAGCGCGGTATAAAACATGATATTTTGTAAACATTTTGATTTTTATTCGTTGCTTTTAATTTTTTTTATATAAAAACATAATTGTTTTATAATAATATTTTTATGGAGTACATATTTACAAAAGAAACTTTAAAGTTTGCGATGTAAACACGTTTTTTTAGTTTATTTGTTATGCCCGGCGCCTCCACTCTATGTAAAACTACTAAAAAAAAATTAAAAAAAAATATTTTTGATTGGTTTATTTAATGTTTAATAATTATAATTTTTAAATATTTATTTTAATGTTTAACTACAATGATAAAGTAGTAAGTAAACGAAAATACGTTTTTTCTGGTGTTTTTTAAAATACCCGGCGCCTCCACACTATGTAAAACTAGTAAAAAAAAATTAAAAAATAATTTTTTCTAATCGTATTTAATGTTTAATAATTATAATTGTTAAATATTTTAACGTTTAAGTAAAGTAATTATTTTATAATTTATTTCTAAATTTTGAATTTTTATTATTATTTTTGTTAATTTTTTATTATTTAGTCACTTATTTGACAAGATTTATGTCTCGTATTTTACGTTTTCTTTGTGTGTGTATGTGTGTGTTTGGATGTTGGATGTAAATTACATTATGCGCCCACCCGAGGTTCATTAGCGCAGTGATTTTAGCCCCGACCGGGGAGTCCTTAATTGTGTCGTAGCACAGCATCCTCAATGCGTTGGCTGTCATCGTACAACACGAAATTCTGCCATTAGAATACTCCTAACCTCTCCATAGCATAGCATAACATCGCATTGCATTAACCATTAACCATTACTAGAATTACCCACATTACGAAAATTACCAAAATTTCCGAGTTTATAGGTTTTTGCATGTAAATATCATATCATTTACATTTACGCACCTGTAACACAAAATCACTTTTTGAATTTAAATTACATAAATTATTCATTAATCACAACTTAAACATAACATAAAAGACAAAAAAACTATAAACATTTACTCCAAACAAAAATAAATATTTATCTCAAATATTCCTCTTTTTTAAGGATCACATTGCATCCACCGACGCGGTAAATTTTAATGAGGCATTTCCTACACTTTGGTGTCGTTTATCCCATACATTTTCCATATTTCAGTGTTCTGTGTTTGTATTTATTTTTTGTGCGCAGTCACGTTTCCGATCGCAAACGAATCTCTATGGGAGCGCAACGTGACGCTCCAAAGGAAAACAAAACAAAACAAAACAACATTTCGAGCAGTGGGATAGTGGTAGTAGCAGTAGCTCAGTGAAAAAAAAAAGAAATGTGAAATACACGTCAAATGCATCGAGATAGAGAAAATGTAGGACACACATACGTTATCCATCACGTGTACTTTATCCTTACATATCTTTGTATCTATCTATATCCCAACCGGTCTATATGATCCTGTATGAGTGTTTGTGTTTTACGAGTTTTTACTGACTCCATGGAGATCTTTTCCTACGAGTTATAAACGAGCACACGTGAAGAGCGATGGGGAAAATATTGAAAATGCAATTTGACAACTTTGACGTTGTGCATTACTGCCACCGACGTAAAAGAAATAAAAAAAATCGAATGTGTAGTAAGAAAAATTCGTTGCGGTTGTGCGCCATCAAGTAGTGCCATCTATTTTATTTATATTCAATTACTGTTAGTGCACTTTCAATGTTATAGTTGTTATTTTCTTATAAAAAAGAGTTTGAATTGAATTTCTTGTTGAGATTGATGATAATAATCATCTGTGATTATGATTTTGATTATTATTGACGTCTGAGCATAATCTGGAAGTGATTCGTCGGCGCGTTTGACTTCGACGTCGACGTCGATGTGTATTGTGTTAATAACAAAACGGGCACCAATACATGCAGCATGAAGCTAAGCTCTAAAAGCTCCACTAACGACAGGCTAACGCAGAACGCGCGTCAATCGATAAGCAATTACGATTGTGATTGGAGGTGATTAAACGTTCCCAGAGATCGGGGCGTTGCTCGTCATTATCGGGGGATTATAGACGGAAGATGCGACTACCGCAAGGGAAGATGGACTAAAACTAGATTTACATAATCAACATATAAAAAGTTTTTTTTTAACTTTTCATGAGATTAGATAGAGTGGAGGTGCCGGGAAAAAATTAAATTTAAACGCACTACTGATTTTATTATGTGTAGGGTGTTAAATTACGATTAGGGGTGTAGATATAAAGGTATAAATGGTTAATTTTTATAGTAAATATTTTTTTGGCAGAGTTTTTATTGTTTTTATGACGAGTTTGTAAAGTAAAAAAATTACTTAAAGTAATTCAACTTTAAAGGTTAAAATAAAATACTTTAAGGGTGAATTAAATTTAGGTCTTAATTTTATTAATAAACATAACTGGTCAATTATGTAATAAAATTATAAATTAATAAAAATAATAAGTTTTTAATACATTGTGTAAATTTTAAAGTTTATGTTTTAAAAAATTTTGGTTAAAAAGTAGTTTAACTTTAAAGGGTAAAATCAAATACTTTGGGGATGAATTAAATTATGATGTTAATTTTACTATATAGTAGATATAGTAAGCTATAATATAAAATTATAAACAATTAAATATATTTTTTTTACATAGTGTTTTTTATTTTAGTTAAAATGTTTTTGAAAAAAAATTTAAGTAAAACAATATTTTAAATTTAAATGATAAAATAAAATATTTTAGGGATGAATTTTATGTTGTTTTTGTTTATTTAAACATATAACCTATAAAACTACACAATAAAATTATAAACATTAAAATATTTTTTTAATTAAAATTTATTTGAAAGAACACCGGCGCCTCCACTGTATTTCAACCCATACAAATTATTTTCCTCAATAAATGTATTTTAAATTAGAATATAGTTATTTATAAACATTCACACAAATATTTATTCACTCCAAAAATGTTACATTAATTCCTCGTGGATTATTAATTACTGCATTCAAAATAATTTGTTTAAATTATAATAATATATCATGCCGATAATTATATTAACGCAACAAACGTAGCGTTGAATTTCCACAATTCCATAATTAATCAACGCTGTATTCGAATCGCAGTAAGTTGTCAGTTTAAATTTGGTCATTTCACGCGAGTATAATCAATACTCACCCCTATTTAGTTGCCACAAATTTCCACAATGCGATGGTATTTTTAAAACTGTTTCCCATTAAATAATAAAATCATTCATAAAGTAAACGTAATAAAAAAACTATACAATTTAAGAGTCTTGATTTTAGGGGTTGGTTTTGGGGGGGTGGAGGGGTTGAAAACAAAAAAATTAAAGAATAAATTTTTTTTAAATAGCATTTATAACTGGCGTTAAAACGTGTCGGAAAAATTTTAAGGGTGGAAAATAAGGGTGAAAGAAAATGAAAAATGGAAATCTATTGTAATTGAATTAACAATGAAGGTCAAATTAAAAATAGAAAACGTTTCATTTCGTGAGGGATTTTTTTTTAATAAAAATTTATTGTTGAATAAAATTGAAGTTTCGTTGGGAAAAGAAAATTCTGTTTGCGTAAACAAATAAAATAAACAATTTTCTTACAATCTACAAGAAAATTGTTGAACATTCCTAACCATTTCTACATTTTCCGGTTTCTACTCCTCCACATCATCTGAAAATGAAAATGTCCTCGAACATGTTTCACCACTCGAATTCTAGAATAACCACCCTACCACGAAGTCGTCTACGCGCACATTGAAAACAAGCTCGAATGTGTTCAAATGTTCTTCAAGTTATTTATATGATCGACCACAAAGCAGCATGTTTTCCGTGTTCGGTCCCATTTTCTTCGTTCGCTTTCCTTCCATCCCCTATGTTGAGTTTTATTAGTTTTCCTTTATTTCTCCATCGCGCGTCCACATCTTTTCCACGTCATGTAAACGTAGAAGTAAATCTACTCTTGCAAACGACGTTACGTCCTTACGTCCGGTACGGCAATGTGCTTGACGACGACGATAAGAGGTTCCGGAAAACCGAATGCAGCAAAAAGCCGAGGTCGACGTTGTCAATGATTGCGTTACGGTGGCGGCGCACTTGCGGCCGGAAAATGTCCGATTTGTTGGAATAGTGACCGATGTTACAATCCACTATTTTTGGCGGGTGGTAGTATTCAATATCCGGTGAGGTAGCAAGGTTTGCTTTTTGTTTGCCACAAGCGCAAAATGGCGAAAAAGGTAAACTGATAAAAAAAGGGATTTGTGCTGAAACGGTAAGATTTTATATGGTTTTGAGGAGTTTTAAACCTGTTTAGAAGTCTAAGGGTTGTATTTTAGTATTTTTGATGGAAAGAAAAGAAAATTTCTGGGTTCGTGGAGGATTTTAAGATTAAATTTTGATTTTTTTTGGTGCGATTTTAAAGCTTTGTGTTTTAAATTGCGAGAAAACTTCAGTTTTAAGGGTTGGATTACATTTGTATGGGGTGTTTTTAATGTAAAATTTAATATTATTTTATAATTTGTTTAACTACAAGAATAAACTTTAAATAATTAATAATAATATTACTTTATAAATTTAACAAATTTTTTCAAATGTTTTTTTAAAGTTATAACTTTAAGGGCTAGAATAAAATACTTAACGGATAAATTAGGGGTGCGTTTTAATTTTAATATTTAATTCAACTAATAAACTATCATTAAAAAATATAACGTTATAAATAAACCATTATCTTTAATTTTTTTTTTTGAATTTTCTTTATTGGTTATTGTTTTTGTAAACTAAAATTTTTGAATAAAATAACTTCACTTTGAGTGTTAAAATAAAATACTTAAGATATATATTAAATTTTAATTTTGATTGTATAATTTTAAATAACTAATAAACTATGAAATAAAATTATAAACAAATAAAAATAACAATTTTTTGACACTTTTTTTAATTTTTTTGCGTAAAAATGAATTCGTAGGTTTTAAATTTTACAATTTTCAAATAAGAAACTAAAAATTTAAAATTTTACAAAGTTTATTTAATAATCGTAAACGTGATTAAATGTTTATGTATTAAAACAAAAATTGTAGAAGAAAATGTGAATTTTTTTTGCTTATCAATGTAAGCGATCGAACGCGCGCCTTCATAAATACTTGTCGCCATCTCGTTGTCTATTTATCTTGCGTTTGCATCTATTCATCCGAGGCGCAGGGGCGTACACTAAACTCGACGTATCCATCTAACATACACAAAAAAAATATACACGCCAAGAACGAGGGTTGAAACCCGCGCGGCCGTACCCGAAACCGGAACAAAAACTCGCGTTGGTGTCGCATCACATCGTTGTCGTACGTCACGGACAAAAAGCATGTCGTTTTCATTTTTCATACTTTTTCTCAGTATCATCATCTACATACACCATCTGTTCTCACAAACATAACCAAAAAAAATATTTTTTTAACCCCAAAAAACCATACAATTAAACACAATTTTTTTTTTAAATAAAAATAAAAAATTTTCCTGAATTAATTTTATTGCTGTATTTTATTATCTTTTTTTGGGTGGTTGTGCACTTTACAAACACAAGTAAATCAGGCGCAAAGGGGCGAAACGTCGCCGACGAATTTGAAGCTCCGGGAACAGTGCGAATGCTTTTCGGCGCGCTGGAAGCTTCAGGGCGAAATCAAAACATGAAAAATGGATTTTGCTCTGTAGCGATAAATCACGTAGCTGCTAGCGCGCTGCGAACACGCGGAAAGCGAGTTTTCCACGACTCGAATTCACCGAATTGGAAATCGGAATTTGAATTCTATCCGTATGCGAAAATTTGCAAGAAAACCCCAGCCGGCTTCACCGAAAAGAACAAAAACATTAGGGAATAAAAAGCGTTGGGAAAATTCGCCGGAAACTTAAGGAAATTAAGTTTAGCGTATGCTTGAACGTATATTCAAGGTATTTTCTACCTTAAAATATAAACATACAATGTGTTCATAGTAAAATTTACATAATATTAAAAAAAAACCGGCGCCTCCACACTATAATTTCTTAGTTAAATTTCTAAATTTTAATTTTTGTATGTTTTGTATTTTTTTTATCTTTCCTATCAAATAGTCTTGTCTTGTGCAATCAGATCAAATGTACAAGAACGTAAAAAAACATAATAGATGTTGGTACACAATAGGAAGTCGATAAAATGCTATAGGTACCTACATGTTACAACGTATTGCATGTAATGTATATACTTTACGTAGTGAGGTAGTGAAGTATTGAAGTATTGAGTTTCTTTACTTTTTTGTTTGAGTAATTTTTTTTTTCTTTAACTTTGTTTGCGTATTCCTTCGTTGTTTGATGGGCGCGTATTATAAAGAAAGCGAAAACACTTTAAGTAGACTTGGCAAACAAATCCTGGCAAACACATCTGCTTATTAAGTATTAAAACGTATTAAAGAAGTACGAACATAATAAAACAGTGACGGTGTGGACTAAGAAGCAAGAAAAAGTTTTAAAAGTTATTCACTTTTTCTTTGGTAAGAAAGACAAAAATTTGTAAAGAAACTTTTGAATAATTTGTGTAATTAATTTTATGATTTATAATTTAAGTTTAGGAAGTATAAGATTTTATCTTTTAAATTTTAAGAATTAAATATTAAATTTTCTTTGTAAAAATCAAAAAATATAAGTTTTTAAAATTAATTATTATAATAATTAAAAAATAATTAAATTTTTAATGAGTGAGATTAAGATTTTATAAAAATGTTAATTTAAGTAATTAAACATTTTTATTCGATATTTTTTATATTTTTTTTTGTGGGATATTACCATGTGCCCGGCGCCTCCACATAATATTTTTTATCAAGCCAAAATTTAAAAACAATTAAAATATTTTATTTTTCAAAAATTAATATAATATACATTAAACTATGATTTAAAATTTTTTTTTCAATATTTTTTATAATTATTTTTGTGGGATATTACAATGTGCCCGGCGCCTCCACATAATACTTTTCACCAGGTCAAAAATTTTTAATTAATAATAAAAAAAAATTTATAAAAAAGTTAATAAAATACACATTAAACTATAATTTAAAATAAATTATGTGCATTTACTAATGTTTAATTGATTATAATAACAAAAATAAACTAAAATTAAAATTTTCCAATAATACAATGTTTTGAAAATAACAATGAACGTCCAACAAAAATATTAATTCACAATAATCCTAGAAAATTAAAATATTATCAATCCATGCGAACGAAAACCTATTGTAAACGAATATTGAGTAAACACTAAACAAAAACATCGATTTGCGCCGATTGGCAATTTGTACCCTCAATTCAACGATGCAAAAAGTATTGAAATTAAAAACCACCAAGCCTGTCTGCAATTCCATACAATCCAGTTTTGCAATTCCAATTTCAATAAAATTCATAGCAAAAGCATAACATAGCCCTGCATAGCAACGGGTTTAATACCCACGCAGACTCAACCACCCTGACGCACAAATGAATATTCAAGCACTGATTGCGATCGAAGCATTCAAACACTTTGAACGTATTCATCGATTTATATCAATACCAGAATTACAAAAAAAATTAAAATTTTTTTTTTTAATTTTTGAGGTTAACAAAACACTCTGTATGTTTATACATATAAATACAAATAGTACTTGTGTATTTTTTTGTGTATGTCATATTTACGGTTGATGTAAGCATGAATTTTTCATCGATGCGTAAATATCAACTGTCGGCGATTGCGACGGCGGCGACGGCGACGTTATCAAAACTTTTGACCTTAAAGTTCGTATAATGCGTCAAGCAACGTCTGAAATGTTTAGTCTGGAAGTTTTTTTTTATTACTTTATTAGTTTTTTACTAATAAAAACTTTTAATAAAAATTCCGAAACTAAACTTTAAATTTTTGGTGAATTTTTTGTTTTTTCTTTGAACACTTTGTGTGGTAAAAATTTATGAAAAATTTAAAGTGAAAAACTGTCAGGTGTGTATAGACATAAAGCTTTTTGAGAAGCTTTCGAGGTGTCATTTGATTACAAGCGCGCCCGCACGAAATTGACTTGTCGATGCGCACGACGGCGACGAGCTTTCAAATTGGTTTTTCATTGTTTGGGTTTTTTCGCGCTTTCAATGAATGCTGAAATGAAGCGCGAGTGCTTTTCGATTGGATGTTTGAGCGACAGTGTGTTTGAGAGCTCATTACTGGCTAAAATTAAAACGCAATTAAAATGGCGGCACATTAAATCTACAAAGATAAATAATTAATTTTGTCGAAAAATTTTTTGAATTTTTATTTTAAAATTTTTTTTAGGGAAATTTAAATATTAATCCTTTAATTTTGTATACTTTGAATAATTTGTATACTTTGTATAATAAGTATATTTATAGTTTTACATAACTTGTAAAATTTTTATTAGTTTTTATTATTTTTGTCGATTTGTAGAATTGTGAACGTGATTTTTCCTTTTTCGCTAATTGGAAAATACGAATTCGCTTAAAGCTCGCCCGGAAATAAATCCGCCACAATGTACCAGACGCATTCATTCACATCCGACGAGCGGTGGAGAATCCGCGGCATCCGCCATTAAAGTGCTTTACGACGCGGAGAATTGAAGGAAACGCGCAAGCGACGAGCGATAGAAGATGAGAAGAAGCGTTCGGAATCGTTAGCGGCCGAACAAATGATTCCAATTTTGGGTCGTTCGGTCGTGTATTTTAATTGAAAGAGAAGCACTAAAAGCTGGAAGGCTACAGTGTGTATAAGCTGTATAGGAATGGCGGAAATACAGGTGAAAAGAAAATGGCAGATTTCAATGTTTATTTTTTTTCACTTCACCGAGTGGCAGAGTTAGATACAAGTGAAATCCAATAAAATTTTTAGGAGATAAAAAACTAGAATAGAATCGGAAATAAAAAAGTATTTTTTTTGGTTTAAATAGTAAAATATATAAAAACCCGGCGCCTCCACTCAATAGTTATCAATAGGAATAATAATTTTTTTTCATTATTTTAAAAAAAATTAATTTTATTTATTTTTAAACAAATTAACAATAAACTAATTATATATAAATTTTATTTTTTTTTATTTAGTAGTAATAAATATTTATACCCGGCGCCTCCACTGTATAGTTATAAATAAACATCAAAAATATATTTTTTAAATTTTTTGGTATTTGTTTACAAAAATTAATTTACAATATACTATTAATAATTTTTTTTTTGGTTTGTTACTAAATATTATGTATAACCCGGCGCCTCCACTGTATAGTTTCTCATACAATTTCTTTAAAAAAAAATTTTAAAAACGTTTTTTTTTATTAAATAATTTAAAGATTTAAATTCTTAATAATGTATTGTAAAATTTCAAGATTTATTGCGTTTATTACATTAATACGTAAATTTTATTAAGTTCACTAACGCAATTATTATGTGAATTAGTTAGTTGCCCCTTTTACTTCTGAAGCTTTGGCGTAACAAGCTTTACGTTTTGTGCCTTTCAGTAAAAGCAATGTAGTCAGCGTCTAGTAAACTCAGTAAAGTCACTAAAGTCATTATCTAACGTCGTATACCCAAAGTGTGAACTTTGATCGCTGTCCTTCCGACCTTTTGTACCGAAACCGTATCCTTTTGCTCCATTTGACATCCTTTTACTACCTTTCACATCCTTTTTACATCTTCCAGCTTACCTCCTTTAAATTTTTTTATAAAGTTTTACAAAATCATTTTCCACAAAAAATTTTAGAAAATATTTGTAATGTAATAATTATTTGTTTCTTTGTTACAGAAAGAAAAATAACATTGATCTTTAACGTTAAAATAAATAAATAAAAAAAATTGTGTTTGTTGAACAAATAGTGTTTGAAGTCACTTTGAAATAAAATATCAAAAAGACGTAAATAAAAAATAGAAAAAACAAGATGAGCGCTAGTACGACGACAAAGAATACCAAGAATGACGATACGATATTGGAGATTCTGCAAGGACACAAAACTAGTAAATGGCCATCACCGAAACTGGTCAAGATTTTTATTGCTAGCACAAAACAAGGTAAGGTTATATTTATTTTTTTTGTTGTGTCTCACTAAAATTTACTTGTATTGTAAAATATTTTTAAAATTTCTTGATTAAATTGTATTTGATTTTTTTTTTAAATTTTATTTTCAATACGTTGATCAATAATGTTTTACATATTTGGCGTGTTTTGTGAATACATATTTCATATTCAAGATATGATATTTGAACACGCATAAAAATATCTTAAATAAACGCAAAACGAAGCAAAGCTACGTGTTAGGGCAGACGCGCAGCAATGAAATTCCAAGAACGGAAAATGTGGAATACAATGCAAAACAGCACGAAATAATGGAGTCGAGGAAAGAAAGAAACAGAAAAACAAGAAAAATACCAAGCAATGTAATAATGTACAACCGAATGAGACAGCATTTGTTCGCTCGTATTCTTGCTACATTCAGTTACATTCAGCATAATGTAGTAGGATGTTCATTGCGTTGGACGTTTCAATTGTGAGTTACTGCTATCTTTTCATTCCTGCTGGTATTTAATGTGAAAGATGAGAAAAATTCTAAAAATTCGAATTATTCGAACAAAAATTTCCAATTTTAATATAAATGTAAATGTTATAAATGTAAATTGTTATAAAACTCAAACATAAAATGTTATAACTAATATTTGTTATTTTTAAATTTTAATTGTGGTTGAACGTTGCGGAATTGGATGGTGAATTGGGGGCGGCGCAATGGGACAAACAGGGGCCGTTGGAGGAATGCAACAAAATAGGCGCTACATGCTCTATTTTGCCGAGACGCACGCACTTGAACGGAGGCGGTGCGACGCTGGGGCCGCCCACGGTGGTAGTCGGCGTGGCGCGTGTTTTGCAAAAGTGCAATTGTCGCGCAAAACGGTACGCTTAACTCCTCCGAAACGGCTGGACCGATCGGGATTTGCGCGACGGCATCGGAAAGCCAGTGAGACGGAAGGTGGAGTAGGCTGGGTACGATTGCGGCTCGGACACCCGCCGCCCCCGTCACACGCCTCCAAAGTTGACCCATAATTTTGCACGATTTCCCAAAACAGCAGTCGTTTACAAAATTAGGTGTCGAAGGTCTAATAATAAATATAGACTATTTATTTTAAATTTAATAAAAAGTCAATTAAATTATCTATTTAATGTAAAAAAGAAAATTGTTTTAAGTAATTTAGTTTTTGAGTTATGAATTTTTAAAATTTGAATCATGGTTTTTTGTTGAGTGACTTAAAATTGAAAAGTAAGTTTTGTAGGGGTTTACTAAATTTGATACCACTGGTCTAAAAATAATGATACAACTTTAATCAAAACAGAATATTAAAGTTTATTAAATTATCTATCAATTAAATTTAACAATTTTATTTTATATGTTTTAGTTTTAGAGATATGATTTTTTGAAAATTATATTTTATTTCAACTAAACTGTAGACAATTATATTCTGTTTTTATTCTTTTGTTTTGTTTTTATTATTTATTTTTTAATAATTTTCATTTTTGTGTAAAAATATTAGTAGATTAAGATTATCTAACGCTAAATTATATTTGCGCAAAACTTAATCCAATAAAGTTAACTAATATTCTTATAAAAAAAAAAAAAAAAAAAAACTTGCTGTGTTCGTTCTTTTGTTTTATTTTCTACGCTTTGTACAGTTTGATACAAAAGCTGTAATGAGTTAATAACGTAATTTATTGATTGTTGTATGCACGTCGCTGCACGCTGGTGCACGCCGCCGCCCGGAGCGAGTCCCAGGTGGCCGAGTGAAAACACCGGAAGGATAATTAAACATCGCCGTTTTCCTTCGCTGCCTCGCCCCACCGAACGGACATTACCGCTGCGTCCTATTTATTACCGGGTAACGCCCCGGCACTCTCCCGGCATTTCACGCCCGCCTCCTTGTTTCATTTCATCTCGCTGCCATTTCCAGCGCTCCGGTGCTTTATCATCCTCCTGCGTGAAGCTGTACATGGCGTACAAAAGCAAAAGCATTAACATTACAAACATTACTTACTACAAAGAAAAAAGAAAAACACAAAAACAAAAACAAAAATTTATTATATCCAAGAATAAAAATAAAAATAAAAACAGATGAAGATGATAATGTGGTGGTGGTTTAGAGTATCAGATGTCCTCGTGTTTAGTATCTTTTGTTTTTTGTTTTACGACTTCTTTTTTACGACTTAAAACAAAATTTAAAAAAACAAAACAAACAGTGCATTTGTTTTTGCACTGTTTTTTTTTCAGTTTTTAAATTTTAGTGTTTTGTTTTAGCTTTCTATAGCTTTGTTTGTACTTTATTGACTTTTGTTTTATTTTGGTGTACAGTCGCACTCTGATTGTAGGTTATGTTTGCTTACATCTGCAACTTAATTTACAGCTTTGAGTAACACTGAGTGAAAAACACCACGTTGCCCTTACGACCAAGTTATAACAAATTATAGTAATTTCGCCTTTGCTTGTGTTACGTGCGAGTGACGTTGATTTATGCACTTTACCAACGTCTTGCCTTTGCTTTACAACATTTCGATGGTATTAGTTTCCCATGTCGCCGCCTCCAACTTACATTGTTACAAAGCAACGACGCCGACGCTGCTTTAACAAACTCAAAACTAAAACTTAATCTATTTTCGTATCTAGCTTATTATCTAACGTTCTCAAAGCGTAAATTACACAAAAACAAAAACAAAACAACAAAAAAACAAAAACAAAGCAATGTAATAGTATAAGATTAGTTGAGTTAGTCACTAATAGATGGCGTTAGTTAAATTAAATTCTTTTTTTGCTTGTTTTGTTTGATTTTAAATTAAATAATTAATTTTTTTGATTACAATTACGTTTAATGAGTCGTGTCATACAATTAAAAATTAAAAAAATAATAATTTAAGCATAAAAACATAAAAATACAGCGTAAAACATGAAACAAAACACAAAAAATGAAGTAAAGCGTAATACACAAAACTTAGTTACTTTACATTCGTTTGTTTTTTCATGCTTTAACGTCATTTTCCCTTCTTCATTTGCACCTTTTTCTTCTCCATTTCTCCTCCATTACACCTCTGACATTCAAGCTGCTAGCTGTCCGACTTGCAATTTAATTAAATTACTTCGTTTTCGCTCATTTTGCTCCTTTTTTTCCCTCCAAATTTTTCTTTTCGTCATTTCGTAACTTTAAAGCTCAAAATGGTGATGTAAAACGTTCAAATCTTCTCAAACACAAACAGTTTTTCTTTCTTTACGTTTGTCATATGTCATTTGTCATTTTTTTGTATTTTAATTTTAAAAAATGGGATTTTAATCTAACAGATTTTTTTACTAGGCTGTAACTTACTTCAAAATTCTGTGGGGGTGCTTTATTATTAAAGTTTTTATTGAGATTTTTTGTTATTTTAAAAATAAAGTACGTTGGTAATGATGAGCGTAATGAAACCAGAGAAAAACAAAAAGTTTTTAATAAAAACGAAGATTAAATAACACGCAGACGGTGGTGCGGTATATAAGGGTAGTAAAGTTGGTTTATTATGCACTTATTTTTATTATCATTAAACGCGTTTAATAATAATAATAATAATAAGAATAACAATTCCTGGCTGATAAAATAGCGTATGATGGAAAAACGCGTTGGTTAAGTCACTAAACTAGGGTTAATAGTAATCAATACTTAAGGGTGTATTATGGTTAGTGATTAATTTTTATATTTACATTAGTTTTATAACCGACTGATTTTTTTAGAAATAATTATTTAAGGTTATTTTCTTATTAAATGTTTTCCCAATCATTTTATCTCTAAAAAAACAAAAATTGTTTGTTTTTGTTTTAAAAATCCTAACCTAAATATTTAACTAAAAAAAATTAAAGTAGAAAGACCCACCCTTAAAGTAGTAAGTAAATTTGTAAACTTTGTTCTATAACTATCGTGATTTCAATTAAAATTTAAACAAATCCATTTCTGGATGAAACTTCCAAAGTCCATTAAAACCTCCCTGCATAATTCACGGGCATCCATTTTGATTAAAAACTTTTTGCCCTCAGTTTCCACAAGATCTCAACTATCAATTACTAATGTATTTTGTACAATTGTTGCTTGAATGTTTAAACAAACCACTAATGACAATGACAAGATATGTCCACTAACATTTTAACTTTTATCCACCCCTGTTTCTATTCTGCGGGGGCAGCTAGTGCCAATCCCAAAAGTTTACGCAAACGGACACCCCGAATAAAGTTTGCTAGCAAGTACTTTGTAGTGGTAGTTTTCGGGAAATTGGTGGAATTCAATTTGCATAGTGTTAACCCAATTGTGCCGTGGCTGCCAGACATTTAGCGATTAATCGAATGACGCGCTCCGCCACCATGTTACACATTCATGAGAATCATCCCCATTGTCTTCACAAATGGCGAAAACTTGTTCATCACTTGTTATCGCTCAAACAAATTACCACGTTGACACTTTTGGTATTAAATCAAAAAAAATACCAAAAAAAAAATTCACATTTTGCTAAAATCTTTATTGATAATAATAATAATAATAAATAATAATAATAAATAATGTAAGTGACGACATTATCCATAACACATTTTCTTGTTAATTTTGTTAGTTTAGTGTTTTATTTTCAAGCCGAAAATACCTCTTTGGGTTTATCTCTTATTTTTCTTATTTTTGTTCTTTTTGTCTTCTGGTGCGCCAACGCACAAAGCAGAAAGCCGCCTGCTTTGTGCGAGTATAACTTAAGATTAAGCGTTCACGCCGGAAGCAAAGTTACGAGAAGAAACGAGAAGAGCGCAACGAAAAAGCTTTGCTAGATCAAAAGACCTGCGACGAAAAACAACACAAAACTCACACGAAAACAGCAGACTAGAAGAAATAAAAGAACTAAAGTAAAAGTAAGGACCAAAGACGCCAAACACGCAAAGACCAAAAGAGTGAAGTGTATTTACTCAACAAAAAACCAAAAGACAACGATGTGTTTATTTACTTTTTAACCTCAAACTTTTTTTTAACCTCAAAAAAAACCTTGAATCCTTTAAATTTTCTATATTCTGTTTGTGTATAATGTTAAATCCAAATCTAATTAAACCTTTAACCCAATTAACTTTCGTTATTGTTAGTTGTTTTAACTAAAATAGGCAACCTTGTGCGTGAACTGTAAGTTGGGTTGCCTACTGCGGGTTCAGTAGCTGATTAACCCAAACTTTTATCCGACTACATTTATCTCTCATTTAAAGCAGTCAATTTGGTGTTCGTCGACGCTTTCCCTATCCGCTTGTTCTCTGTGGCGTCCTTTGAGGCCATCCCCTTGTTGCCTTTTTGATTTATTCCGCTCGCGTTGCGGCTTCAGCCCGAGCTTTACTCATCCCATTTGAGTTCTGTTGTGTTGTTTCGTTAACGTCCGCCGAGAAGAGGCGACTAATTTAACAGCGCTTTCCGCGTCATATAAACCACTATTCGCATTCTGAACTAAAAGCCACCGAGGATAAACCGCAAAAGGACGAAAGATTGTATCTGCTCTACACTCTAGGACGAATGTAAAGCAAAAGTGGGACGTGTGTTGATGTTGTAGATTGCTATCGACAGCAATCCGATGTTTGCTGAGGATAAGGTGGAAAATACCGGAGAAGATTTTCCTGCTGTCTGTTATTCTGAATGATTTAAACCGAATTAATCATCGTCGTATTGGTGCGATGTTCAGGCTGATATTCCTGAAGGAAGAACTCTCGAGGGATATTATCGTAAATCGAATTTATTTCGAACGGAAACGATATTTCTCGTTTAAAGGAAATTTAATTTATTTATTTACAATTTACGATTTTACATTTACAATATAAATAGTTCCAACGTTAATTTGTTCAGCGAAGTTGAAACACTTGTAATACTGTAACACACAAAACCAGGGAATGCAGATTATTTCCTGACAGCTTCAAACCACACAATGCAACCGAGCATAAGTAAACCCAAGATCTGCGATTCCTTCTTCGCTGAATCCTTAATAAGCAAATTCTCTAATCCGCATTCAAGTCAAATGTTATCCTCGTACGTGGCGTCAGCACTAAAATGAGCTAATTTCAGTTTATACGCCATATACGCCAAACAAAAGCCAGTGAAGCATACGAGCGTGAGTGTCAGCCATTTTGTAATATGTGTGTAATTTGGGTTGCAGACTTTGCGGAAGAACGCAAACTACTCCTCGAGTTTGTTGGGCCGGAATTACAAACTGTTTGTAATGAATATCAAATCGAAGTAAGTAGTTTCTTTTTTCTAACCTTAAAACTTAATGTAAGTATGAGTTTTTTAGGTTATAAATTGTGAATTTGGAGGTTAGGAGTTATGAGTGTTATATTTTTTTTTAATATTACAGGTGGAACTTGTTGATATGCATTATGGCACAAGCGATGAAGACGTTTACGACCCTGAACTGCAACATGATCATTTCGATGAAATACGAGCTTGTCATCGCGTTTCACGGGGTTGTTTCTTTCTTGTAAGTGCTATTAAGTTTGTGAAGTGATGACAACGTTGTGAAATATATTTTTTTACGGTTTGTAGTCGTTAATTGGTAATAAATACACGCCGCGTGCATTACCGCTGCGTATTGATTGCGACACCATGGCGGCCATTTTGAAAAACGGGTCAGACATCTTGAAGGAGTGGTATATTCAAAATGGGGATGATTATGTCCTAAAAAATGATTACAAGTAAGTTTTTTTTGTTTTAAGGTTTAAATTTTGTATATTGGTTGATTTTTTAAATATTAAGGGCCTGTGAACTAAACTTAACCTCAAATCATTTTAAGGTTATAATTAATTTTTGATATAAATGGCAATATGCTGGAAATTTTAAGAATGTGGATGAGTTTTTTTAGGGTTCAATCAGTAACTTTGTTTAAATTTTAGGAAGTTAGGAAATAATTTAAAATTTAAGGGCCTGTGAGCTAAACTTAACCTCAATTCAACGTAATTTAATGTTTAAAATTACTTACTGAAATAGTTTGAATGGTTTTAATTAAATATGTGTATTTTAAAAGGAAATTAAATCACGAAACGTGGAAACCAATCGTTGACAATCTGGTTGATGCATTACGTGCTGCTGTGAACGCTCTGGATGCGACAGGACAGCGGAAATGCGCCTGGCTGACACAATCGATAGTCGAGCGACAATTCCATCACGCCATTGGTAACATACGCACATTACAAAAAAAACGTTAATGTCCATCATAATGACATGATGACACGATACCTCTACGCCTCCAATACTTGTTTCATTTTTTATCCTTTTACGCAACAGGATTGGCACCCGGAACAGCCCATCGTATGCTTTGCGTTCTACGCGACTTTGACTCGCTTCCCAAACCGGAAATAACCTCAACCGACACCGACGCATTGATGGCACGTCGATATCACGTAAGTTATCACAACACACAACCGAAGTTTTCCTCCTGTCACGTGGTTTAAGTTCCACCACATGACATAACCTTGTTTTTGTTGCCGTTAGTTCCAATAACCTAACTTTTATTGTTTTGTTGTTTTTTCTGGCGGTAAAGGACGAAACAGGCCCGGAACAAATAACAACATTTCGAAGCGCAATAAACTCCTTAATACCGGAAGAAAACAGATGTTATTTCAAGTAAGTGAACATAACCACAAAACTTTAACCTTAAATTGACAGAAATTGAGATGACTTAACTTAAATTATTCTGTTTTTCGTTATGAAATGAAGAGTACCGTGGAAATCGGGTGGTTTAGATCCGGAACACGCCGACCACGAGATTTATCTCAACAAATTCAAAAACACAATTCTAACCAAACTTCAAAACATGCTCCAGACCTCCCTAGAAGATGAACCGGATCTTAAGTCACGTAAAAAAATAGTCGAAGAAAACTTCCAGGAGAATATAACGCATTTAACGCTGAATCATTTCTACGAACCGGAAGTGGATTTTACGCAATCGGATATTTTAGAAAAAATCAAGAAAATTGTATTGGGATGTGCCAACAATCGGCATAACCCTATCATTATTTACGGTCCCACCGGATCTGGTAAAACATCCCTCTTGAAAACGGTGTACAAACACTTTGAGGGTTGGTTTACATGCAAATTACTACGTATCACCAGATCAATAGCACAAACACCTCGGTCATCGTATAACCTGGAATTGTTACGCGTTATCTGTCAACAGATTTGTATTGCGTTGAAGTTACCAGAAGGATTTCTCCCCAAAGATGCATCCTTTGATCCTTTGTATATCAACAACTGGTTTCAGACTTTATTGCGAATGTTTGAAGACATGAATCAGGTGTTAGTGATTTGCCTGGATGATTTGCATTTATTGAATCCGTTAGATTCGGATTTGGTGTCGGCGTTAAGTTGGTTGCCTATTAGTTTACCCAAAAATTGCTATTTGATTTGTACCAGCGCAGTGGAATTAGACGGGTTGCGGCTTACGCCTGTCCAGAAAGAGCGGATGAAGCATCCCGATTGTTATATGGAGTTACCAGGTCTTTCCGGAAGTGATAAATTACATGGTAAGTCATTATCATCTTTTCTTAGAAGATGTTTGATGGTTATTTTTGCTCTATAGAAGATTTAGTTACAAAATTTACTTCCTTGGAAGACCAATTTGGTATACCTGCTATCACCAGGTTGGCTGGGTTGATAACCTGTGCTGAGTATGGTTTGACAGAAACGGAATTGTTAGAAATACTGATGCCGACTAATAATGTGACCACTGAGTCAGTGATTTGTATCCGGAACGCAGACTTTAACTTTTCGACCCTCTGCTCGGTGCGGAGGAAAATGGGGGAGTTGTGTTGTGAGAAGATTATGAGTGGAAAACTTTTGATTGATTGGAGACATCAAAGTATCAAAGATTTCGTTCGAAGAAGATATTTAACGTCACAGGAGATACAGAAATCTGTACACGCTGAGATTGCTAACATGTTTTTCTCGGAGTTTTGTGATGAAGAAAATAGTGAGTCCGAAGATGAACCTGGTAGGTCTAATCTGGTACCTCCTGTACCTCCAAATCCTCAATTTAGTAGATTAATGATCAAATTTTTGTTGTTTTGTTTCAGCACCACTTCCTTCTGACATCAAGGAAACTCCTTTCCAATCAACCTTACATAGTGATGTTATTTACAGTCCGCGCCACGTGGAAGAATCCTGGATCCACTTATTAAAAGCCGGCGATGTCCTGAAACTGAAAACCCTTACAATGTGCAACTACGATTTTATGTTAGCAGCTGTCCATACAATATCCGTAAGTTACCTGCGGTGTATCCTGGAGCACGTCAGGTGTTACCTTCTGGACAGAGAAATTGAATTGATCTACCACGCTATTCGAAAAGCGACCGATATATTGACCAGGGATACTTACCAACTAGGAACACAAATCATAGCTTGGTTAAGACCTGTCATCGAACAATCTGGGTCGGGATTGATGAATACTTTAGTAACAGCAGCCATGGCTTGGTGTGATGGGTTTACCTTACCTTTAGTGGTACCTTTGACCGATTGGGTCCAACCTACCCTACCATCACAAAGCAAAATAGTCAACACACCTGGTGTGCGGTTAATTGAATCCACACCAAGTGGACAGCATGTTATTTGTTGTCCGGATAACGAACCCCAACTATGGCACATCATGAGCAATACTTTGGTACATACCTTCAAAGGGCATACCGGTAAGGTGGTCTGTATGGCTGTTACTAAACAATCTCAGTATTTGCTTACTGGATCTGAGGATTTGAGTATCATCGTCTGGGATTTGAGGGGTCTCACCATGACTTTGAAGATCATGGAACATATTGCACCTGTGCTGTGTATTACCAGCGCGTTGAATAATTCTGTTATCGTGAGTGGGGGTGAGGATAGTAGTATCATTGTTAGTTCTTTGGGGAAAGGAAAAGTTGTGATGAAAATTGATCACCACAGAGGACCGGTTACAGCAGTTAAGGTTACGTCGGCTGGAGATGTTTTGGTGTCTGGAAGTCATGATGCTACCGTTTGTTTGTGGTCTTTGGAAACTTTTACTATTTTGAATACGATTCAGTTGCAATCCCCAGTGAGGATGATTGATGTTTCTAGTGATTCTGTGTTTTTGTTGACTTGTTGTTTGGATAACAATTTGTATCTGAGGACTTTGGCTACGGGTACGGAATTACATTCGTTGAGTGAGCATAAGTCCAGGGTTAAATCGATCTGCTTGGCTCAAGACAGTTGTCGAGCTGTTGTGGGGTGCACGGATGGACGGGTTTATATTTATGATGTCCACAGTGGAAAACTGGCAAAGACTTTGACAGGGCAACAAGGGGAAGTTTCGGCTGTGCGGGTTACTGATAAAGATGATTTTCTTTTAACTGCTGGTAAGAATCTTAAGTACCCAAGTTTACTGCATCCTACATTAATCAGAATCCTGGATATTAACTAAGACATCTGGTAAATCTTTTCTGGTAAAATCTGGTTTGGTTTCAGGTGGAAATAAAGTCCTCTTCTATCCCTTCCGATCTGATGACAATATACGAAACCTGCTCAAATTAAAGAAATCAGCCCATCATCTCCTCCCCCACACCGGTTACATAACCTGTGTGGACATAGCACGAGATGGTCTTCTATCCGCAACTGGGGCAAGTGATAACTTGGTGAACGTCTGGCAACTGAACACCCACGAACTTTTATTGACCCTAAACAGTCATTCCGCTGCTGTCACAGACGTCAGTTTTGCCCCCAATACTTTATTCGTAGCGTCATCATCTGAAGATAAAACTGTTAAAGTCTGGGGTTTAACCCTCGGATCCCTAGTTGCCACTTTCAAGGTAAAATCCTCTGAAACCTTAAAAAAAACTTAATAAAACCTTAAATTACTCCAAACCCAGGGTCATCAAGCCCCCGTGTCAACCGTAATGGTAATGATGGACTCCACCCGTATCATATCAAGCGACAGGAACGACACCCTCTGCATCTGGCTGGCAGATAACGGCCATCTCCTACAATCCGTAGCGGGACCTTCTCACTGCGTTGGAGTTACAAACAACATGAAGTATGCGTTGTGCACCAACGCGGAAACCACATTAAAAATCTGGTCCTTGGTCAAGGACGACGAAAAGTACACCGTATCCCATTCGGAGGAAATCACGTGTTTTGTTATAACCATGGATTCATTACACGTCATTACCGGATCCAGGGATATGTCCTTAAAAGTCTGGCAGACCTTAGGTGGGAAACTATCGCAAGTATTGATTAGTCACACAGATGCTGTGACCTGTGTAGCTGTGTCCGCTGCAGATAAAAATATAGTAATTAGTGGGTCATGTGACTGCAACCTAATTGTGTGGGACATCAACACAGGAGCGGACTTACACACACTGTCAGCTCACTTGAGTTATATAACTTGTGTCAAATGTTCTGGCGATGGTACCATTGCGATTTCTGGTTCGGATGATAAAAGTATCATTATCTGGGATACCAAACGTGGATTACCATTGACATCATTACAAATGCATTCGTGTGTTATGATGGTCGAACCATCATCGGATTTCTCCAGGATTTCCGTCATGTTAAAGGATACTCAATATATGCCGATTATTTGTCTACACAACACACCGGCAAAGTATGTTAAGTTGCCTACATACTGCGCACCGGAAAAAGATATCATTGAAAGTAAGTTTTCTCGCATTCCGGATAAAAACTCCCCAATATTTTACACAACTTTATGTTTTTAGACCCAACGAAAGCAGCACCTAAACGTCAACTACGTCGTTTGTTAAAGAAAGAAGTATCATTGGATACATACACGTGGCAGAAGAAATACGCGCACTTAACCTCAAATTTAGTGATTCCAGCTGTTGACGAACGATTCAAACGACGCTTTTCTGTTTCGGCGAGTATGGAAGAAATATCGAAAATTCCACAAAAAGATGAAAAGGTATGTTAGGTTAAAAATTTGATTTACTCTCAACATAACCTTATTTTGTGTTGTAGCAAAGTGGGTTGCCTAACAAGCAAGGATCTTTGGCCCAAAGTCAACATTTTGATCAACTGGAAGCTTTATGGAATAAAAGGTCACCACCACGACGTAAATTACAACAGGTAACCTTACTTTTTAAATAAATTGAGGTTAATTATAAAGTTATAACCTTAAATTGTGTTTTAGTCGTTATCTAAACAATCTTCACTTGCGGAATCGCAAATAGACTCTTCAGATGAAGATCAATTCGATGAGAGTGGTCCATGCTCGATTCCAAAGCGATAAACTTATCACATTTATAACCAAATTTTTATTTTACAAATACTTCCTACTTTTATAATGCCCAGAAGTTGAACTAACTTTAACCTAAAAATTTAACCTTACATTTTTTTATTTATCTCGTCCTAACCTTAAAACTTGAAACATAAATAACAAAGGTTTTATTTGGTTTTAAGATAAATGTTATAGATGATTAGAAAATATATAGAAAGACAATCGATGAACCAAACAAATAGGACACAATCAATAAAACAATATTATCTATAGATTTAAATTATCGAAAGTAAAGAAAATATTTGATGGGACACACAATAAACATCTAAATGTTGCACGTTTTTGTGTTTTCTTGGTTGAGTAATGAAAGAAGCAATTAATAAATTGATAAATGAATGTTTTAGACATACTGATAATAAGATAAAAGGTACGAAATAATTAGTGGCGTTTTAATTAATGGTCGCACAATGACAATGAATTCTCCTTCGATTTGAATCGATGTGTAAATTATGTGACGTACCCTGAACACATTAAATGGATGTTATAAACTCTCTCTCTTTCTGTGATGTAAACTAAACAAATTAATCGAATTAATTGAGTACAGATATAAAGTTTAATTATTTGTTGACTTAATTAGAAAGTATATAAATATAATATGAGATTATGATATTATTATTGGGCTTGAATAGTTTCATTTTCTTACGTTTTGTGACGAAAATATTTAAAGATAGTTTATGAATTATTTATTATATTTAGATTTATAGAATTATATTGTAAACTATTTATTGTATTGCATCTCATTCTTTATTGTTAGAAATTGCAAGAATAAAATGTTGTTTTTATAAAAACTGTAAAATATTTTATCATTAACACATCTCCCAATCCATGGAATCATCCCATAGACTGTTTCTAACTTTAACATGGTTACTTATACCTCCAGCTTGAACCAACAACATTTCACAAGTTGTTTTACCATTTATTATAGCACAATCCAGAGGTGTGCATCCATCTCCATTCGGTTTATTAACATCACTACCGCCGTCCACTAACGTTTGACAAACTTTCCAATGCCCGGAGGTTGCAGCATAATGCAATGGTGTTTGTCTAGAGCTATCTCTGGCATCGACCAAAGCTCCAGCTTCTAGTAATTTTATACAACATTCCCAATGACCATGACTTGCAGCACAATGCAATGGTGTTGATCCTTTTTCATTTAATGCATTAACATCAGCTCCTTCTTCTATTAATTTTACACAGTCTTTCCAATCACCATTAGATGCAACTACATGAAGATTACTCTTTGGTGTGTGGCACTCACTCGTAGATATAGAACGAAGTATTCCAGAATCATCAAGATATACGCCAGGATTCAGAAAGCAGAGTCCAAACACTGTACTTGTAAATTCACCTGTTGAAAATATTCTTCTTCCATTGTTGTCAATGTCTGTCCTTGCCATTTTTCGAAAGATGTTATTCAGCATTGTAACTACATCGTATTTATAAGCTTGTTCCATAAAGACTTCGCATAACATATTTATAAACATACTTCCAGTTTGGGTGTATCTAAATGTAACAAAATCTGAAATTTATCGTATTTATTCAGGAAGAAGGTCTAAGATTAAAGGTTTAGTAATCTTACCAGGAAGTGTGGAATGTACAACTAGTAGATCTGTTGTGGTTGGTACTTTGTCCAATATACTGAAAGAATTTTAAAGTTAGTTGGGTATATAATTATAGATTTAATGATTTTACTTGCTATGTCCATCGCATTGTAATTCATTGAATACTACAGCGTTTCCATCATCGATGTTCTGACCTCTAAAATGAATAAACATTGCTTATTATTGATAAATTGTCTTTCGATCAATAAAATCAATAGACATACCTGCACATTTGAAAAATGATGATTTTCGGTTTATGCAGCATATGTTTACAATAGCGATTAGTAAAATACCGTTTGACATTATCACAGAAAATAGGTTCACCATCAATTGAATAAAAGACATCTTGGTTATGTTTTCTAGTACCATGACTCATAATAATAAGAATAGCTATGTCAGCTGTTTTGAGACGTTGATCTGATACAAATTCGTGTAGACATTTTTCTATACCCTAGTGAACAGACAAGTAGAAGTAATTACCCACCACAACTATAACCTAAAACACTTTGTTAACCTATCCCTAAACTAGTGTAGTAATAGAACAAACCCATTTCGTGTGACTTGTAACTGTAAGTGGATGAACGTCGACTATAAACCCTATTTGGGTGAATAAAGATGTCAAATTCGTCACATCAATTTCGGACCCATGACGATTAGGAAAACCAGGCACCATTTCAATATTGATAATTTTCACAACGCCTCGATTTCTTGACGTTGTTTTATAAACTTTTAAACCATTCGTACTCTGTTTATGTTGATAGGAAATATCGGCACCACATTTGACATTTACTTTTAAAGGATCATATAAAATACGTGCCATTTTGTATACAACTAATAATGAATCTATACCTTTGTATCTGCTAGTGATTTACGAATCCATCAGTTATTTATCTCGTTATCATTTTATCTTAACATTTTATTTGTAACAAGCATACAGAGATAAGCAACTAAATGAGTAATACATTGATAATACATTTATTAAATAGATGATAAAATGTTTTACAAAATACCAATTCTACTTTAAACTTCCTAACAATGCTGCGATTTCTTCATGATTTTTCTCTTCAGCTATCATCCTGGGTGTGCGATTATTCTTGTCGACCATTGTATGGTCTGCTCCATGTTTTAAAAGCAATTCACAACATTCCTTATTTCCGTACAACGCGGTTAAATGCAAAGGAGTGTTTCCATTATCACATACTGCATTTATATCAGTTTTATTAGATAACAATATACGACAGATATCTGTAGAACCAACGCAGGCAGCGTTGTGAAGAGAAGTGTAACCTTTACTGTTTTTGGCATTAACATAAGCGGAACCAAACAACAATTTATAAATACTTTCAATGTTTTGGCTAGAAGCTGCATCGTGTAGGGGAGTACTGTTGGAGTAATTTTGGGGATCTGGATAGGCACCATTTTCCAACAACAATTGACAATCCCGATTGGTGATTGCTGCATAATGCAGGGCGGTGTTTCCATTTTTATCGGTTGCGTCTACACATATGCCCATTTGTAGCAAATGTCGACAACACCGTAAATGGCCATACATTACTGCAAACTGCAGTTTTGTTGTTTCGGCATCCCAGAATCCATTTAAGTCAATATTATCCTCTCTCTTACAACATTGAGGCTTAACTTGTTTAATAATATTCTTGCAACCATTAGTTAGTTCGTAAAGTTTCGTTTGGTTTGTAAAAGCTTTATCCCACTCTATTTCATTGTACATCTTTACTAACAAGTCCCAAAAGTCTGGTGTATCTGAATATTTCTTTAGTTCACCGCTCAGTTTGTTAACGAACGGTGAGCCTTTAATTGAGGTGGAATTAGGAAATGTTGCTGTCGCGATTAGAAATAAATTGGAAAAATAGGGATTTGAAAGTGGAGCTGCGTCCGTTTGAAAGTGAACCTCTGGTTGCTTTTTGCCCAGTAATTCTGTGGTATTGAACACAATCAGTTTGAAATTTGATCTCAAGTGTTGACATTTAAATTGATCAATAACATCGTCATGAAAGATTTGTTGAGAGTCTTGCGAATAAAAGAAACTTTTACCCATCATGACATATCCGTAGCATAGAATAAATAGAATAACTGGCTGGTAAGTCCTGATGCGGTTGTCATTGGTAAAAGTTGTTAAACACTGCTTGACTCCCTAGTTAGAAAAAGATGATAAGATTTTTCAACGAGATCTACGAGACAAAAATGTTTACACCAATAACGTACCTCATATGTTGGATTTTGTTGAACATCAACATGGAATCCAAGCCTTTTAAATTCCGCACCCACTTTCTTAGCATCTTCATCAAATTGTCGTTTAGTTACAAAATCTGGTGGATCTAATTGATCGATAGAAATGATCTGAACAAATCCACCATATGCGGCCATTTTAGTTATCTTGGAATAACTAACTATATAATGCTATGCCAAAACAATGCCTCCAAAATTGAAATATTGGAACACAAAATATATAGATATTTGATTCATCATTGATCTTATCTTATCTAATCATAAACACACAATTCGCGGAATATTTTATTTATTTTATTATATAAAAAAAATTGTACATGATTCACATATTAAACATCAAGATACCAAATCTGATAAGATTCCAACAAATAAATCATATCGCTGATAACACATTTTTCTCCATTGTTGTAAGATCTGGATGCCAAACATCTACAATCAACACCAACCGGAAGTCGCTCCCATTGTGCCATACCTCGTGTTCGAAGCTATCATCAAAGATTATAACCTCACCTTCTTTCCAACTCCTAAACCAACAAAACCAACAAAACAAAAATTTAACCTCAAAAACCACATAACCACAATTGCAATATTAAATACCTAATATCCCGATCAACTCTCAGAAATGTCTTATCAGGTACCCTAAGTCCCAGATGTGCCCGAAGTCGACAATTCGTCGGGCCACAATGTGGCCACACATGGGTGCCGGGCAGCATCACACTGAACTTAACCTGTCCCCGACGACATCCCGCAGCATCCGGCAGTGTCTCGATTAATTTGCAAGTCACAGGACATCGTTCACAATGTTTCCTATGCTTGATTCCTCTCGCAAATAATTCAAACTGTTTCCAATCTCCTTTGTCCTTGAGATTCTCAGCTTCGTCTTGAAACAAACCCCTAGACCGCATTACGGCCAGGCCTTCATCTTGGATTTGCCTAAAGTTGAGTTGTAATTGTTTGAAGAACTGTTGGTACTTCAAGGGCGTTTGTTGTATTGTCCACCATGGTCGGGCCTTTAACGTTGGTACATTGTACAAAGATCTCTGCGTTGGAGATAAGAAAACTTTATGGTTAGCGCCATCTTGATACACCACAGTTGCTTCATCATAGCGTCCTAGTCTAGCTAGGGCATCACCAAGATGGAAATAAAACCGACCATCCACAACGCCATCTTGTTTTGTAGCAATACCACGTTGTAGATACTTAATGGCTGCTTCCAGGTGACTATCGTGGACTTTTAAAATGAAACCATAATGTACCAAAGCGAACCCATCAGATGGCCAGCGTTCCAAAGTCTTCTTTAGCTCATACCTTGCATCTTCCATCCGATTGGTCGTGAGGTACGTCACGGATAATTGATTTCTATAACCAACTTCATTAGGAAATCTATTGATCAATAACCGATGGACGTCAATAGCTTTAGTGTATTGTCCTGTTGAAAACAAAAAAACAAAATGTGAACTTTAAGGTTAAACAACAAGTAAGGTTATGTTCATACCCATGAATCTTAATCGATTGATACATCTATCAGCCGCCATTTGGAATAAAACTGATGGTACGTCATCCAAAGTCATTAGTTTTCGATAGTTAGTAATCGCTTCGGTTAGTAGCTGATTGCTTTGACGTTGATCGGCCAATTGGTCTAACGCACGCGCCAGCCCATAGGTGGCGCGCGGCGAACGTGGATGCAATTTTAAAATGGCCGCAAACTGTGAGCGTGCTAAAGCTACGTTCTGTTAATACAAAACGAAAACACCAGACAACAACAAAACAAGACGAGTTAAATATACAAAATGTTACAAGTAATAAACACAATGAAACAATCAGTAGATCAAAGATTTTAACCTAGAAATTTGATGGTAATTTGTGCGGAATGATTAAAATCTTTGATCTAGTGCGTTCAAATTGTAAACATGCAAATAAAATGACATAAGATGTAAGTGAACCAGTCTTACAAAGTTTCAAACCAAAGTATTTCGCTGCTTTGGAAACATTCCAACCTCAAATTTTGAGGAAAACACAATAAAACACTAAAATCCAACCAAAAAATAAAATGCACTCTTGTTTAGATAATGGTAACGTTAAAAGTAAATTCTAAAGTTAATGTTAGACCTGGAACAGTTCGAAATTATGTGAAATTACCAAATTTTAAGTTTTAAGGTTAAGTTTAACCTTAAAATGTGTTTTACGACAAAATGAAGGGACTTACTACATTAATATTTTCTTGAGCTTCATCTAACTGATCATAGATGGCGAAATCATCAGCATTTGTGATGTTTTCTTGGTCGTACGATGGTGTGGATTGCCAGTTTTCTTCTTCAGGTACAGCTGCTTCTTGAGCTCCTCCTTCTGGAACATAAAACGTTTAAATTTTAAATTTTAGATAATCATTTACAGATTCCTTAATATTAATTTTAACGTAAATCTATTTCAACTTAAAACTAACGTCTCCAAGGAAATCCGTCATCTTCTTCATCGTCTTGTTCTTCTTCTACATCTTCATCATCATATTCTTCTTCATATTCATCTTCTCCGGAAGGTTCAGGTTGTCCTTGAAGTTTCCCGTACTTAGCTTCCAGTTTCTTCAATAGTTCTTCATCTTCTGAATCTGGTTCTTCTTCTAATTGTATTACCAATTCAATTTCTTCTTCATCATCTTCTTCTCCAGGTTCTAATTCATCTTCATCATCGTATTCTTGTTCGTAGTTACCGATAACTTCAATTTCACGTCCTTCCTCATCATATTCAGGTGCTACATCACCTCCTTCACTTTTTTCCTCTTCTTCCTCTTCTTCTTCTTCTTCCTCATCTTCCCGATCAAATCTATCACTGTCGGGCGTTAGTGATCGTTCGTAAGTACTCCTTAACTTTTGATACTCTTTCTTCCCTTGTGAATCGAACTTAATTTCATATTCTTCTTCATCCTCATCTTCATCATCGTACAATTCTTCATCTTCGCCTTCAGAATAATCCTCATAGGTCAAAACTTCTTCAACTTTAGGTGGTACAACAATCGTATTCCTCCTAGCAAGATCTTGTTGGATATCTTTTTTAGTTTCCTGTTTCTTTGTTGATGTTTCTTCAGATCCAGCTGCTTCGTCTGAAGATGGAGTTCGGTCATTAGTAACTTCTTGCTAGTCAACCACAACACGACCAACGAAGCCAGAAAACTGGTTAACTTAGATTAATAGCTAATTACATTCCACACCAATGAAACACAAAATGGCGGCGGGTGTGACGGACAAGATGGCGCTGCCGTCGTTCGGGAAATGCGAGTTAGTTCAGTTTTACGTTTGTCGCCACTGTACCAGTGCGCTATGTGTGGCACAAGCGAAGCCAGAAAGTGATAGAAAGTGACAAGACTGATGGCTTATGGCAACATCAACACAACAACAAAGAAAGAGCACAACACTAGATACATAGAGATTTATGGGGCATGCGTGAGTGACTAAGATTCGTTTAGCTTTATGCTCGCTTTTTATCTATCTGTGATTCAATACCGACCGGATTTCCACTTTTTTATCAGCACAATATACGCCACCACCAATATGACCAACCCGACGGCGGCCTTCACGACTAGAACACAGGTACACATCAAGATAACTCGCATTTCCCGATTACAATCACTATTTGTTTACAGAATCTTATTTATAACATTTCATGTCTTATTTATGTATGTACATTTACTATTTGGAGGTTAGAATACCTACCAGTGATTGGTTGTTCTTCATTCTCGCCCTCTTCACCTTCCACTGCTTCCGTTTCATCACCATCAGCTTCTTCTACGTGTTCTGCATCATCTGCTTGGTCATCATCATCCTCATCATCACCATCATCCTTAAAATTAAATTTGTTTATTATAAGTTTTACTATCAATTTAATTTAGTACCTTCTCTTCAGATTTAGCTTCATCTTCTTGAGATACTACTTGGTCTTCTTGTTCTTCTTGTTCTTGAGATGGAGCATCGTCATCTTGATCATCTTCATCATCATTATCTTCTTGTTCTTCAGTCTTAGCATCTTCACTAACTTCATCTACATCGTCTTCTTGAACACTAGGTTCCTCCTCGTCTTCTTGTGTACCTTCTTCTTCATCTTCTTGGTCAGCTTCTTCACTACCTTCCTCTACTTCATCTTCTTCATCTTCTTGTGTACCTTCCTGAATACTTTCTTCTTCTTCCTCCTCCTCATCTTCTTGGGTACCTTCCTGAACACTTTCTTCTACTTCATCTTCTTCATCGTCATGTTCGTCTTCTTCAGAAACAGCTTCTTCTTCTTCTTCATGATCATGATCTTCATCTTCTTCATCATGTTCATCATGTTCTTCTTCTTCGTCGTGTTCATCATGTTCATCGTGTTCATCATGATCATCTTCATGTTCAACTACCCCATGATGATCATCATGATCATCCGCTGGTGAGTTATCAACCCATCCTTCAAAATATTGCGTAAATTTGCTTTCCCTTTCTATAGTATCCACTAAAACCAAAACAAGAACATAACCTAACATTTCAATACCACATAACCTCAAACTTTAACTTACAATCAGTCAAGCCTCGATGTTCAGTAATAATCAAACCAATAAGAACAGCCAATGCGCTGAGCAGCATGAAAAACACCAACTTTGCGCAGATCCCACCCCCAGTGCCGCCATCTTTCTGCACGTGGATGTTAGTGTCATCTTCTAAAGGTGTGAGGCTACGTGCCCTTGGTGGTATTGGTACCGAAGATTCTTCGCCATCATCTGCGTATCAATAAAAGTTATGTAACTATCGGATTCGTTTAAGAATCCAAGAAGTTTTGAGGTTAAATCCGCTACAATCAAAGCGCATCGTCACGCGGCATGTATCTATTAATACCTAACGTACGCACGTCGTCAAGGTATTAATAAACACGGCGTGCGAGTACAAATTATAGATACAATTGCGGAAACTCCAACTCAACACACAACAACATAATTGAAGCCGATCAATTTTATTGAAATCGTCAAACCTTTCTTTTTCTTCTTATCACGCCGTTTTCTTGGTTGCACATCGCCCGACATTGGTGTCTCCTCGGTGGTGAGTTAGTGGCTGGTGACGCGCGCGGAGCGGTGCGGCTCGAGCGACGGCGACGGTGGCACTATTAAAAGACGCCGGGCGACCGCCGGCGAATATCAACGAAACGGTGAACTATAAATATTTTTTTCGTAACTAGTAGCACACATCTCCTCCGAATAGTACAAGAATTTTGAGAACGATACAAAATGTACAAGTCATTTTACAAGTCAAATTACAGATTTCTGTAGTTCAAACTTAAAAATTTATATATATAATTTCTTTTTTTTTTTGGATTTTATATTGAAAGGGTTATTTCTAAGGTAGTATTGTAAGTATTGTAACAAGTGATTTGAAGTGTGTAAAGCGTAGGTAAAGTGATGGTAAGTTGATACAATGGCGGCTGGTCGCGTGGCAGTGTGACGAGGTGCGCACGCCGTTTCCCACGATATGGCGTCTCTGCAAATAGCCCCCAACTAGCGCGCTGAGCGTCCCCCTCGAATATATATATATGGTTTATGGTGCTAATCGCATGGTTACAGTAAGCAAAGCTTACTAGTGTTTACACACACACGCATACAATCAATATTATATACATAGAACGTGATATAACTATTATTTAAGTTAGGGAGAGTCATACGCAAACAATGAAGAATGGGGAAGACAGCAAAAGATACATAGATACATAAAGATATCATTGAGTTTTTCTTGCATTAAATTTTATTATTACTGTACACATTATATTAATAAACATAACAAATTTTTGATTTTTTAATTAAACTTTGTTTTTTCTTACAGTTTCTTCTTTTTACACTTTCTTCATTTTTTTCTGATTCATCAAATCGCAACCAAATCAATTTCTATTTCATTTTAGTATTTCTCTTGTTCTTCTTCTTTTTCTTCATTAGAATCTTCAATTTCCTTTTTCATTATCTTCAATCTTCTTCTTCATAATCTTCAATTTTCTTCTTCCTAATCTTCAATCTTCTTTTTCATAATCTTCAATCTTCTACTTTATAATCTTCAATCTTCTTCTTCATGATCTTCAAACTTGTCCTTTATAATCTTCAATCTTCTTCTTCATAATCTTCTATTTTCTTTTTCATAATCTTCAATCTTCTTCTTCATAATTTTCAATCTTCTTCTTCATTATCTTCAATCTTCTTCTTCATTATCTTCAATCTTCTTCTTCATAATCATTAATCTTTATCTTCATAATCTTCAATCTTCCCCTCTTTTATTTTTATATTCTTCATCATAATCTTCAATCTTGTCCTTAATAATCTTCAACCTTCTTCTTTTGTCTTTTTTCCCTTTACTCTCCTTTTCACTTTCTTCTTCACCATCATCTTGTTATTTGTTTTAGTTTTCTTCAACATCTTTTTTTTTATCCTTTCATCTCCCCCTTCTTTATCATTTTCTTGAATTCTTCTTTTCTATTCACTAAATTGTGTTTCTTCGTTAATCCTTTCTTCTTCTATTAATTCTTGTCATTCTTTTCTTCCTATATCTTTTTATTTTTATTTTATTTCTCCCTTATTCTTCTCTTTTTCTTCTTCATCTTTGTTTTCCCAATGACCAACCATGTTTGGATTTGCTTAGATAAAAAAAAAACCCAAAAACTAAAAAATACCCGGAAATAAAATAGAGATACAACTTCCTTTTCAAAAATACAAAAAGTAAAAATTCACTGTTATTCCAAAAAATTACAAAAAACAAGGAAGTAGGAGTTTTTACCATAAACCAAAAACACTTTGCGGAACACAAAAATAACAGTTACCAGTTTTTAACAAAAAAAAAAACATCCGAAACTTCCCTTTTCCTCGTTTTTTATTTCATTCAACAAAATATGCAGTTATCAAAACCATCATAACAGTAAAAAACAAAAAAAAAAAAAAATGCAAAAAATCTTCGATTGATACTTTTATAGCAAATTTCAATTGAAACCCGGATACCCGCAAAACTCTCATGATTCTCAAAGGTTCCTGTATATCTTTTGTAAGTTATAGAAAGAAGAAAAGATGAATTGATGCATCAATGCCTAACTGAATGAAAGAACGAAAAAAAGGGGAGGATAAAATGAAAGTCACGCGCCCAGGTAGTAAGAAAAGGTATTACAATACACAAAAAAAGATCCTCCACCTTTAACCCATCCAATCTCCTTTTTTCTTCAATTTTTTTTAACGCTACCATAACAAAACAAAACATTATAAATGTTTGTTTGTTCATAAAAAAAAATTACAAATTTTGATAAAATTTTTAGGTTAAATTAGGTTATGTTTTGTATTTTAAATTTCTAAACTTTTCCAATAAAATAAACTATAATTTAAAATAAAAAATTATAGATTTGGTCCAAAAATTAATTAAAACATAATCAAAACCAATTGCTAATGTACCAATAAAAATTAAGGGTGGATTAGAATCACCCACACTAGCAAATCTATGTTCGCGTGGGAAAGCGTCCGACAAACAGTTCACCATCAAACCCCTTGGTCACTAGGTCCCTCAATAGTCCTCCTAAAGTTTAAGAGGTGCATCGTGTATGCACACGTTTCACTAAGAATTCCGCACGCGTCGACAGAGACAACCAGGAGCAATTCATTCGCATAGCAGCCATAGGGTTGAAAAAAGACACCGTACACGTGGTCGCGTGCACCCTACCAAGTGGGGGTAGCCGGCGACGGCTGGAGTAGGGATGAAAACGTGGCTGAACGTCGGTCTGGCCAGCGTTCGCCGCTCGTGGCGACGTACCATTCGATCGCCGGTCGCGTGCAGGGTAGGTCGACTCCTTCCTGCATCCTGCGCTTTTTCAACCACCCACACAACAAGTGTTCGTTATCAACTTATCTATTATTTAACAAACAGTGTTACCACGTGTGTGAATTAATAAACAAGCAAACTTAAGTTAAAGTGAAACAATTAAGATGGACCACTTATCACAAAACACACCCTTACATTGGGGATATTCGGGTACGAATGCATCTTCCACCTGGGCACCTGTACCACGTGGTGTTAAACGTACCATGTCTGATCATGACGATGATGATTTATTTTCGGAAGGATCATCTAAAGACCAGTAAGTTGATTTTTTAACTTCAAAGTTTAACCTTAACCTCAAATTTTTAACCTTATCCTTATAACCTCAAAATTTGAATTAATCATTTCCGTCCCTTTTAAAGGTGTACTTCCCCTGGTGAGAACGATAGTTGCCAAATGCAATCCAGAAAGAAACGTCGTGGTGTCATCGAAAAGAAACGACGTGATAGAATCAACACCTCCCTGATGGAGTTGAAGAGACTGGTACCCAGTGCGTTCGAAAAACAGGGTTCCGCCAAGTTAGAAAAAGCCGAAATTCTTCAACTTACAGTTGATCACTTGAAAATGATCCATGCTAAAGGTATGTACACGCACACAGACCATTTTCTACAGTATTTAATTAATTTCCGGTTTTACTAACAAACCGGAAGTGTGGTAGTGCTTTTAACTTGAGGTACACCTGCGTTAAATACTGAATTAACTAATTACTAAACACAAACATAGTAAATTGCTTTAAAACTATTGAAAAATTGAAAAAAATAGAAGAAATTGAAGGAATACCTTCAATTTATAGTCAAATCCTAACCTAATTTATGAATTAATGAAATCTTATTGGAGTATTTAACAGTACTGGACTAAATGTTGGTGAGTTAAAATGAGTTTAAGACAAGAACGAACAATGAAATTGATGGTAGGGTTTGGCAGGTGAATGAAGGTGAATTGAAGGGTTAGCGCGCGCGTTAACTCGACGCGTGGGAAACGCGCATGACCAGGTGGCTAAGGTGGCGTCGTGGGAACGTAGTAAAACGTAGTAACACCACTAATGCACGCACACCATTAAATAACTAGGTAGTGGTAGGTAGATAGGGGTTTTTGTACTGGCTCGGTTTCTCTCTTTCTTCATTCGGTATTAATATCATTATCGCGTAACTGGCGCAACAGGTTCAAGTCAAGGGTACCATCTGGTATACCAGTGAGAACTGATCATAATCTATTCATTAAAACAAATATTAAAATGCACCCTTAGTAATATTGCGTTTCATTCCAGGACTTGACTCCTTCGCTTATGACCCCCATAAGTACGCGATGGATTACCATGGTATGGGATACCGTGAGTGTGCGTCGGAAGTGACCCGTTATTTGGAACGTATCGAAGGTTTAGACGTCCAAAACCCTTTACGGCTACGCCTTACTTCTCATCTTCAATGCTGCGCCGCGCAACGGGAGTTATCCAAACAGAATCCAGTCACACCTTCAGTGCCATCTCACGCGTCCGTTCCGGTACCTGTGCCTGTGCCTGGCATGACTGGATCTTGGTACGGACATGGTGCCACACAAGGATATCCCAGTTTGAATCCGCTACCACCGTCGCCGGCGAGTAATCATTCGCATGGTTTGGTACCACCTCCTCTACCGCCTACCACAGCGTCAGTTACGTCTTCTATGCATGATGGGCCGCATTTCACTGATTTGTCTTCGGCTTGCCCGGCTCCTACGAGCAGTGGGGATACTCGGGTTAGTTCAGCGGGGTTGACACCGTTGACGACGAGTACTTCAATGGCTTTGGGGTACCCTGCTCATTATAGTAACGGGTATGGGTTGTCTAACCATCACCATCAACAGCATTATAATCAGAGTGGGGCAGGGGGACAAGGGATGAAACCCTACAGGCCTTGGGGAGCTGAGGTTGCTTATTAGTTTTTGTTTTTGTTTGTGGAACAAAAAACAAAAAAAACAAATGAAGAATTATTGTGACGGAAATAAAACAAAATGGAAACTTAGTCATTCCGGTACCTATAACTTAATTGTAAGTTAATTAAGTTTTGAGGTTAGATTAGAATTAAGGTTTAAGAGTGAGGTTGAGAGGTCCAAACAGTCAATAAGAGGACAGTATTTATTTTAGGTTAAGAATTGTAACATATTTGATAATGTATATAAAAAGTGAAATATTTTATGAATTTTTTGTGTGACAGTGGCACAGATTGTGATAAATATGTACAATAAATATTTTTGATAAAATTTTATAATAATAATTGCAGAGATTTCTTTATTTATTATGATTTGTCTTATTTTTTAGTTTTACTTTTTATTTATTTTTTTCATTTCAGTTTTTGGCATTCAAACACTAAAAACTAGTATTTCTATTTAAAATATCAAAAAAAGTTTATAACAAAAGTTACTCGTAATTTAATAATAAACATTTTATTCTAGTAACATTTTTTTATCAAATGCACCAGTTTTGTGAAAAACGCAAAAAACTGGGATAATGTTTAGTCAAAAATCAATTTTTTAGAAATAATGCATTTTTATTTTTAACCAGCAAAAACTCATATTTCTAATTAAAATATAAAAAAATGTTTATAACAAAAGTTATAGATAATTTAATAATAAACAATTTATCTTAGTAACATTTTTTTATAAAATGTACCAGTTTTGTGAAAAATTCAAAAAACAGTGACAATGTTTACTCAAAAATCAATTTTTTAGAAATAACAAATTTTTACTTTACTTTAAACAGCAAAAACTCATATTTCTAATTAAAATACAAAAAAATGTTTATAACAAAAGTTATTCAAAATTTAATAATAAACATTTTATGTTAGTAACATTTTTTCCTAAACCCAACAGTTTTCGAGAAAAACGTGAAATAAGTAAATAAGTCTAAAATTCTTTCAACATTCAACAAAAAAAAAATTCAAACAATTTTATTTATTTATTTCAAAACACGTGCATTTGACCGTTAAAATATATATTTTTTTATACCCACACGTGTACTTCCTAATTAGTATTTTAATGATTACGCTGACCATTGTCCATTTGTAGACCAGTCACGTTTTTAGGATTTAACCTCAAAAATGTACTATTAGCAACACACGCAATTCGCTCAACAATAGATGCAACCGTGCGAAGTGTCACCGTTAATCCCTTACACTATAACAACCCTTTGCAAAAAACAAAAAAAAACATTGCAAAAAATCATAAAAACCAGTTATCACCCAGTGGTCAGTTGAGTCAGCAATGCGTGAAAACAAAAGAACAAAACAAAACAAAACAAAACACCAAGCAAAACCAAACATAACCAAAAAATGGAACATAACCCTAAACATACAAATATTAATAAATATCATAAAAAACCGAATTGATATGTAAATTTAGTGACAATATTGGATAATATTGCACAAGTCTGTGTGAAAAAAGGGGCACCATTTACAAAAAGGGGGAACTTTTAACTGTTGAATACAAATCGCCACTCGCTGTTTTGTTTTGTGTCTCTTTCTAACACTTCCACGCTTATCCACCACGAGCATTCTCTATAAAAATATCACTTCCACTTTAGAAGTTAGTGTATGGAAGTTGTGGAAGTGAAAGTACATTTTGGGGTGGTTGGGTACCACGACGTGGGAAACGCGTACGAGTTCGACTCTCACATAGCTTGCACACGCCGGCACACGGCCTTCTACTACCCTTACTACTACTACACGAATATGGTGTCTCCCTTGCACTTGATGAAACTTTGCACGCACCCCTTGAGAGTAACAAGCATAAATGCATGCAAAACTATAGTTTTGTGCTATGGAACAAATCTTTGTGAGTACAAGTGAGATAGAACAATAACATCCGCATGTGTGTTTCCAGTTTTGCACCCTACGGGTAGTAGGGTAGTTTATTTTAATTTAAATTTCGATATTTTCGATTTGAAAGCTTGGTTTGATTCTCTGATTCTTGGTATTGGTAATAATGCTTCTTGGGTGTTTTTTTTTGTGTTAAGGGATGCAAAAATAGGGAAATATGGAACGTGTGAGTCGTGTGTTATGTTTACCCTTATTTTTTTTTGGTTAGTCTTTAGATGTTTATATGTGTCGTTTTAATATTTGTAGTGACTTTTCCAAAAAAATAACATTTAAGGTTAAGTTTTAGGTTAGGTAAAAAATTTAAGGGTTAATTTCGTAATCTAGAACTAGTTTTAATAATTTTGACGAAAATATAATTTTCCAAGCTCATTATTTTGTTTATTCATGCATAATACATAAAAATTAAGTACGTCGTGCAAGTTATGCATATTGAGGTTATGTTTCACATAGGGTACTTTTTGATCAATGAACCAAAACACGCAAAAATCACTCTGTTCTTACAACTTTGTGTTCACACCATTTGTTCTTTTGTTATCACATGACCAACATTTACATACAAAACAAAACAAAAAACAAAATTTCAATAGATACCCAATAAATAACATAACCAAATATAACCTAAAAAACAAAAACCGATTTGCATGATAAAATTTTATTTTCAAATAAAAACTTACTAATAGAATTTTCCACTTGTTTCTTTTGTTTTGTTTATTTGTTTTTTTATTTATTGAAAACATCGCGTGTTCCCATGGAAACAAAACAATTAACGTGTTGTGCGCCAACACAAAATCTAATCATTGTGATGGTTCTAATCGGTTGAATTGAGTCGGTTTGTCAATGAATGGCTTGGCATAGTGGTGTAATTACTAACGCACAGGGGGTGCGCACCCTGCATGTCCGCCGACGAGTCAAGTGGTTCCCACACGACCCACACGAGCTCGTACAAAGCTCGTAAAGTTCATGAGAGTGATAAAACGATGCAACGTGAAAACATATTGCGTGGTGGTTGGTGGTGAATGGCGCGAATAAGAAGAGGGGATGATTTCTTCAATAAATATCACCCGCGCATGCATTTTTCACGTATTTTGTTTCGAAACTTTGTGATGAAAACATCTGACTTTTTATAAAACAAAACAAAACAATAAAACAAAAGAAAAATAATAAAACAAACGTTAATTTATTGACTACTTAATTGTTTACATCAATAAACAATAATGTCGTTGAAAAAATTAATAACAACATGTTTAAAGGTAACTTAAACAAAAAATTTTTATTGTTTAAATTTTGAGGTTAAAAATGTTCGGTTTAAAGTCTTAAATTTAATAATTTTGATTGTTTTATGTAAAATTGATTGTTCTAGATTTTTAAACGTTTGTCACAAGATGTCTCCACGTGTACGCATCATGGAAGATATCACCGGAAGTTTACACAGAAATATGGTTATCAAAATGGCGGAGATATGGAAGAAAATGGCGGGAATGGATGTGGCAAATCACAAACTGTGGAGTTTCTGGATAATAGTTTTAACGAAAATTTAGAAAATTTAATAATTATTACGAAATAGTCCTCAAAAAACAACAAAACTACCAAAAATTTTTATTTTATTTTAAAATTTTTATTTTAAATTTCAAAAAATTATGTAAAATTATTTATTTTCTAACAAAACATGGCTGTGAATTATACCATTTTAATTTAAATATTAATATAAATATTAATAAATTATTTATAATAACATGTTTTTTTTTAAATTTACATTTGACCTTAACCTCAAAATTTTAATTTTTTCTTTTAAAACTTTAATTCCTACATAATTTTAAAGGATTCAATGAGAATTTAACCAAAATGTTTAGATAATCAAATATTTGTATTGGGTAATACGTAAGTGAACCTTACATAACCTTGAAATTCAACTTAACCTTAAAATTTCGTTAATTAGTTTCTTTGATGTTTGTTAGTAATGTTAGTATGATGAATCATGTATCGTAGATTATATTTATAATTATAAATTGTTACTTGTTCATTCAGTGTCCCTAAGCTTCTTTCTTTTTTTCTTTCTTTCTTTATTCAGTGCAAAATGCAACAATGGCGGGCCGGCGGACGTGCGTCGCGCACGTGGCGCGCGTCACTCGCCGGTTTCTATTGTTTTCGTCTTTGAGTTGGTGAGTGAGCTTGAGTTTGCATGCCACGTGACAAAACACGTGCCGCAAATGCATTTCAATATTAAATTTTTACTCGACGTCCAATTGACATATTACTATTGCATTACTATAACAAATTGCATGGTGCAGTCAATGTTACAAAATTTAACATAAAAGTTTGGTGGAAGTAAATCCGGAGAAAAGTAGAGAAAAATGTGTGTTGTTAGTTTGTGATTTTTAGATCACTTTTGTTCGAAATCCAAAGTCGGTTAAGAATCAGGAATGCCTTGGTATGAACATAATAGATAGAACCGCTACGCCATACGAGTAGGCCTTGATTTTGCATTTGTTTTTTCTAAAGTTTTCTTGTTAAATCGTTTGTTAAATAAAATTCAGTTTATTTTGACACTCCAAGTCGAGCACATCTATTACCTGTTTTTTATTAGGTCTCAAGGTCAACTTAACATAAAACAAATTTTATTTGTTTGCACTTGTAAATCTTTCAAATCACAAACCTTTCATTCCCTGTTACAAATTTCTATTACTACAATCAACCACCATCAATTCCTTAAATTTATGACATCTAACATTGCATTTGTCGCACTAAAATGAAATTATTATTTGATAACTGCGCTTAATTCATTGGTCCCTCGTTGTTAATGTTCAAACTCATCAGATATTCAAAAACGTCAAAATCATAATACGAATTATAAGTTACAATCGCTTGAATTACACACGTACAGCACCAGGGCGTGTGCAAAATGTGGAAAAGGAATTAAAAGCGAAATAAGTTATATAACTTTTGGTGTTTGTCCTTTTGATTGTCCGAAATTATTGACCATGAAAATCACTTCGGGCGCACACTTCGACAGATGTGCAACGTTCGCCGCGCGAAGAGCTGGCGGAGAAGCATTCGGCCAAAGTGTGGAAGTAGACATGCCACAAGTCAATTTCGAGGGTGGTCAATTGGTCACTTGGTCAACATGATCATTTCGAGCGGCACGCCAACGGCCATGAATAGAAATTAAGTGGCACGAACGCATAAAGTACACTGAAACTTTGTTTACGCAACTAACGCAAGTTTGATGCAATTTGAACAAGAGTCATCTCGAAACGCAATTATCTGGTTGTTTGTCAACGTGTGGGAGTGACCATTGACCATTTTGTCCGGTTCACAATTACAATTCATGTTTGTTAATTAAATTAAAAATGTTCATTCCTCAAATGTATCAGAATAGCAAACTTTCACAAAACAATACGAAAATATTAGTAAATAGCAACATTTCGAAAATTGTTTATAACAAAAGTTGTTCCCACTAACCTAACCTACATTTTATCTTAATAACTTTTTTTCATAGAACGCACCAATTAAGTAGAAATCGCAATAAAACACAAAAATTCCTAAAAATAAATCCGTTTTTTACAGATTTTTTGTGACAAAACAACAAAAATCACTACTTAAAACCCAAAATATCAAAAAATATTCTTAATAAAAGTTGTTCCCTGTAACCTAACCTACATTTTATCTTAATAACTTTTTATCATAGAACGCACCAATTTTGTAAAAATCATAAATAACCAACAAAAACAGCAAACAAATTTTAAAATTATAAGTTTTCTCCTTTGTTAATAAATAAAATTCAGTTGTACCAACATAATCCAATTCGATTAATCATCAATCATCAATATAACAAGTCAAAACCCATTTCATCCCTTTCGGAATGAAAGCCCGCCATCCCGCCATATTTCCGCATTGCAATCATAGGCAACCAAGATGACAGGTAGCAATCGAATTGATGTATCGCTCCATGATGATCACGCAAAACTTTTCCAACAAGGAACAAACGAGTTGAAATTGAATTAGAATTATTCCGATTAAACCCACAATCAACAATCGACCACATAGTAAAATTCTCTATTGATATCTTCCTGCTTTACACTTCATTCAATTGACAATTGACAATTGACAGTTGACAATTTACAAAATTTAATTCGTAATTGATCGATCGACTTTCCACAACTCACAACTAACAACATTTGTTCGTTATAATTAAAATTCATCCCTTAAATTAATAAAAAAACGAATCATAACCTAAAAACTTTAATACATTAACAAACAAATGACTAACAAAACATTGGACATCGGTCAAAAGTAAACAAATGCCAATCACGTATTCTGACGTCACGTTATGACATAAAACGCTAAAATTCTCACAGATTTTTCAAAGAATCAACACAAAAATAAATCCGAAACCATCGCAATAATTCACGTAATATTTATTTGTGCCAAACGCACGTAACACACATTAACTTTTGAATAGAGGTCGACTAATGCGTTAAATTTCTGTTTTTACGTCACAAGGGGTAGTACAACGTATCTACTACCCTTACACTCAACCCCCTTTCAACTAACGAAAAGGAGAGGCGTACATGGAGTAAAATCACACAAGTGACACAAGTGACAAGTTGAAAACTCGAAAATAAAAATGAAAAATTAAAGAATTAAAGTGTCACGGTGGTTACAAATTAAATTTAAAGGGGCGCAATGTTTTTTTATTAAGTTCGAGCGTTTAAAACGTAATTAAAACGATTAAAACGACTTGAATTACAATTGTATTACAATTGTAGCGATTCGCATTTTAGTTTGATTGACATTTGACAGTTGTACGCAATTTAAACTACATTTAAACGATTCAAACGTATCTAATTAATTGTATTCATCATTTATTATGTTTTTTAACATTTCAAGTGCGTAATTTAAAGCTTAAAATTAGTTTGATCGTTGAAATAGTTTTGAACTTTGATTTTTTTCATTTTATTTTTGTTTAATAGATGCAACCCAACATACAACAATTAATCAACATTTTAATTTTAAAGATTTTAAAGATTTAATTGTTCTTTGTTAAGTTTTATAGTTAAATCAAATTAAATTGAATTAAATTGAATTAAATATCGAATCAAGTAATGACCTTGAGTGAGTGAAACGTGTTGGAACGAGCTGGAACGAGCCACGAGCTTTAAAGCTTTTTGTGAGGTTATGTCATGAAAACAGCTGACTTGGCGTTGGTCAACGTTGGTAATGGTTGGTAAACTTCAGTTCAGTGGACTTTACTTGACACACTTACCGATTGTATCTCCCAAAATCCAATTGTGGTTTCAACTTGTTTTTAATTATTAATTCACTGTTGTGTTTGTTAATAATTTCGTTTATTTGTTTAATTGTTTATGTGTAAGTTATGTGATAAATTAAAGTAAGTAGAAGTGGTCTTGGTTGTGATATTAATTGGAATAAATGTGTGGTTGCGTTGCGTGTGGTGCATTAAGACAAGAAGTGACTTAAGCGCCGCGTTCGTTGGAGTTGTTGGCGTTGTTTAGACTGGCTGAGGACGGTCGATTATGGAGTTTATGGAGTTTGTTGATTGTGGAGTCCAGACGGGAATAGCACATCAGTTGTACATCCGAATTAGTTGGTTTAACTGAGTAGTAATGTGCTATTGTGTGCCACGGTCATTGTTTGATTTGATTGTGGCATGATACATGTAATGTAAATTTTTTTTTTTCTTTGAACTTTTGGACTTAGTGGCAGAGTCATTATGATTGGTTGTGTGTTAAGTGTTTTAAATTTAATTTAATTGTGTGTGTTTATTATTGTTTATTGTATTTTATTGCATAAAATGCTTAAAATGTAATCATTTTGGTTGAATTTTTAAAAAATGTATTTTTTTTTTGTAGGTTAGAGACTTTGGCATTTAATTGTGGCGTTGTTAATAAAGTTATCAAAAAATTGTTTAAACAAAATTGTGTAGAATTTAATAATAAACATTTTACCATAGTAACATTTTTGATAAAGTGCACCAATTGTGATAAAATCAAAAAAATAACAAAACTGTCAAAATATCTAATACACATTACTTGACTATAGGCAACACACAATACATCACTTTATACCCAAACAATATAATTCTACAATTGTTTTTATATTTTTTTCAACATAGACATTAACATACATTAACAATGTTTAACAATTTCATTATTTTATTGAACGGAACAAACAGCGCTTTTAGTTTGTTGTGCATGAATCTTCCGCCTTGCTACAGATTCCGCTAATTTATCCGCCGCCGACAATTCTACTTTAAGCACCGCATTATCTTCCTTGTGAAGATTACCCACGGGCACTCCAATGTATTTACCAACTAACTCTACAATACAAGCATTTGTCGCTTCGCCAGTTTTCGCTGACGTTAAATAATTGTAAAAACCATGTTCTTTTATAAATTGTCGTGTTCGATCCAGCCGCACAGCGCGCTGATGTTCCAAGTCACACTTGTTGCCTATAATCGCGCTCAGGGGCGGACTAGTTATCAACGATCCGATGGTATCAATCCATGCATTCATGTTTTCAAAACTATTCGTGCATGTTATATCATAAACGAGTACAATCATCTGAAACAATCAACAATTTGTTAATTTAATACTTTAATTAATTAAAATTATACTTAAAAATGTTTTATGTAAATTTAATTTAAAAAATATGACTTACATCAGCTTTAAATAAATATTTATCCAACATATGTGCTTTTCTTTCAGTTCCTCCAATGTCTGTTAGTTTCAGGACTACTTCCTGTTTAGTGGATTTTGAATTTCCACTTGGGAGCATTAATCGTTTGATGTAAAAGTCCGCCCCTGTGGTTGGCGTGTGTTGACGGAGGAAGTCTTCAAAGCAGAAACGTCTTATCAAGCTGGTCTAAAATTAACATTAAAGTATATAAGTCTGTTTTATTTGTGCTGAGAAAAAAATAAAGGAAATTAAGTTAATATTGATTTGTCATTATTGTTCTTATATTAATAATTAATTGCGTTCGTATACTACTCGAGGATATTGCATGTAAAGTGGTCTTTTATTTTTTATGAATTTATATATGTTATTATGTATATTGTTATTCAAATTAGGACATTATTGTTTTAGTTAATGATTTTTCTTTTTTGTGGAAAAATCAATAATGTTAGTTTAACATAAAATTCTGGCGTTGGTATTGGACATATTAAAAAATTGTTTAAACAAAAGTTGTTTAGAATTTTATTGGCTACATTTTATCTTAGTAACATTTTTTGATAAAACGTACCAATTTTATAGAAATCGATAAAAACTAAACAAAATGACATTAATTGGAATGTAATTGATTTTAGTTTTGTAAGTTTAATAATAAATTCAGGCGTTAATAATAAAAATATTAAAAAATTGTTTAAACAAAAGTTGTTTAGAATTTTATTGGCTACATTTTATTTTAGTAACATTTTTTGATAAAACGTACCAGTTTTACACAAATCGATAAAAACTAAACAAAATGACATTGATTTGAAAGTAATTGTTTCCAGTTTCGTAACTTTGACAATTAATTATGGTGATAATTATAAAAATATTAAAAAATGATTTAAACAGAAGTTGTTTAGAATTTTATTGGCTACATTTTATCTTAGTGACATTTTTTGATAAAACGTACCAATTTTATAGAAATCGATAAAAACTAAACAACATGACATTGATTCGAATGTAATCGTTTCTAGTTTTGTAACTTTAATAATAAATTCTGGGGTTAATAATAAAGATATTAAAACATTGTTTAAACAAAAGTTATATAGAATTTTATTGGCTACATTTTATCTTAGTAACATTTTTTGATAAAACGTACCAATTTTATAGAAATCGATAAAAACTAAACAAAATGACATTGATTTGAAAGTAATTGTTTCCAATTTTGTAACTTTAATAATAATTTCTGGCGTTAATAATAAAAATATGAAAAAATTGTTTAAACAAAAGTTATTTAGAATTTAATTACCTACATTTTATCTTAGTAACATTTTTTGATAAAACCTACCAATTTTCCACAAATCGATAAAAACTAAAACAATGACTTTTTACCTAACCAAAAATTAAGAAAATTTTAACCTAAAAAGATATTAATTTTTAAAAAACCACTAACCTTCCCGACATTTGGCTCCCCAATAAAAACCACATTCACATGCTGCACAGGCGTTTCTTCCTCTTCGGAGTCAGACATGTCCAGAATTATCCAACGCACTCAACCAGGCTTAACATTTCAATTCTTCCTCACCGATAACTTGAATACAAACTTATCCTTACAACATTTCCATATCTTTTCAATAAAACTCAACAAGTCAATAATGTCGTCACAATGCATAAATCCCACAACGGGAACAAAATACTAAACACAAATCACGTTTTGGTATAAAACGCCGTTGAGCCCCACAGAAAAACGTAGTCCTCTTCTTGGATCACCCACAGCAACACTACAACTCTAACCACCTCAACAACTCAAAGCCAAGAAGATGACCTCCAAGTCCTTCATCGTTTTCGCAGTCGTGCTAGCAGTGGGTCAATTAATCCAAGGATGTTTAATCACAAACTGTCCACGTGGTGGTAAACGAAGTGGAAAATTCATGCAAGAAAACAATGTCAAACCTGTAAGTTCAAACAACATAACCTTAACATCATAATCTTACAAACATAACCTAAAAATTTTAAAATTCAAATAAATCATGTTAGTAATTAATATTATTAATAATTTTAGTGCATTTCATGTGGTCCAGGACACAGTGGTCAATGTTTTGGTCCTAGCATTTGTTGTGGGCCTTTCGGTTGTTTGTTCAACACCGCAGAGACAGCGCGCTGTCAACGCGACGGCATGTTTATGGAACACGAGCCTTGCATTGCTGGTAACGCCCCCTGTCGACGAAACACAGGACGCTGCGCTGCTGATGGCGTCTGCTGCTCACAAGGTTGCATACCACAGATTAATCTAACCTCAACTTTATACTATTAACCATGATTGTAATTAAAATTACAGATTCCTGTTTTGCGGACAAATCATGCACTTCTCAAGCGAATTATGATGTTTACAACTTCGTCAATGAGTACACAGCTTAATCGACATATACAAATATTATAAATTAAATGTTTTTATGTAATTATTGTATTTATCAGTCCGCTATGATTTATTATTGCTAATAAAACTCACCTCTGCAAATGATTTTTGTTTTTTCTTTAATTAAACGCGTTTTAAGTCTTGAATTAATTAATCAACGTGTTTGTGTTCATTGTGGTCGAGGTTGACTTTACTTTATTACACTTTGGAATGGTTTGGTTTGCCGCCTTCGAGGGGCAGCGTAGTCAAGTCCGAACTTTATCGTGTTCGGTGTGCTACTGAGCTCATATGCTAATCGTTGTCATGACGAACGGAATTTAACAATACAAACATTTATTGTTGTGTGGTGTGTTGTATGAATGGTTGGCCGCCGCCGCCACTCAACAGCGGCGGAGAGATTAATCGTCGTGTGCCGCCTTCGGTCAATAATTTATTACAGCCGCAAATTACAATGCTTGGTACAAGTTTTAACAAAAACAACAAACGTGGTTAATATTAAAAAAAAAAATTAGTTGGGTAAATGTTTTAGATGTTTATAAACAAGATGGCGGTAAGGGTGAGAATAGTGGTGGGAATTAACGGTGTGGATGTTTTTTTTGGGGCTGATGATGAGTCGGAGGTTTTTTGTATGCAGCGAACTTGGTCTTTGCTTGGTGTGAGACCTTTGGTGCAGGTACATTTGGACTTTTCGCAGAAAGTGTCTGCTAAGCAGACGGCGGGGTGGGTGCAGTAATCACCAATACCTTAAAATTAATCGATACATAATTAATGATGGCTTAAAGTAACTTTTTGTGTACATGAACATAACTATAGTTTGTTAACTTTAACATTAAATTTTAGCGTTGTTAATTAAAATTTGGAAAAAATGTTTAAACAAAAATTATTCAGAATTTAATAATAAACAATTTATTTTAGTAACATTTTTTGATATTATGCACCAGTTTTACACAAATCAACAAAAACCAAAGTAAATGACTTCGTTTTTAATCAAAATTTCCACAAATTGTTAATTTTAACATCAAATTCTGTCTTTGTTAATACACATTTTTTAAAAAATTTTAAATAATTATTATTCAGAATTTAATAATAAACAATTTATTTTAGTAACAATTTTTGATATTGTGCACCAGTTTTACGCAAATCCACAAAAACCAAAGTAAATGACTTTATTTTAATCACAATTACCACAATTTTTTGACTTTAACATCAAATTCTGAGTTTGTTAATAAACATTTTTTAAAAAATTTTAAACAATTATTATTCAGAATTTAATAATAAACAATTTATCTTAGTAACAATTTTTGATATGATGCACCAGTTTTACGCAAATCCACAAAAACCAAAGTAAATGACTTCATTTTAATCAAAATTTAGACAATTTATTAACTTTAACATCAAATTCTGACTTTGTTAATTAAAATTAAAAAAAAATGTTTAAACAAAAATTGTGTAGAATTTAATAATAAACAATTTATCTTAGTAACATTTTTCAAAAAAGTTTACCAGTTACCCAAAAATCAACAAAAATCAAACAAATCACTAGATATCTTTACCAAAAACATCAATAAAACTGAACATAGGTTATGTTTACTTACGTTTTGCTAAAGTTAGGCAATTTCCATTCACATTAATATACCCAGGATCACACTTGCAACTTTTTTTCGTACCAGATCCGGTCTCAGCACACGTGGTATTCCATTTCCAAGCACATTGTTCTTGATACGTACATTCTTGATTAACTTTAACATCTAAAACAATAACAACAACAAAATAAACAACCAACAACACAAAAAACAATTATAATCACTCACTTTTGAAACAATCATAACCAACTTGAACGAAACCATCATTACATGTGCAAATTTTCTTGCCATTACAAAACGAATCCTTCACCACAACATGACAATCTTCATGAGCGTTACACGCGCCATCTATAGCCGGATGGCACACACCGTCCACCATTTTGTATTCAGGTTTGCACAAACATTCATGAGCAACCGCGTCACAAACCTTATTCGGATCACGATCTTGGCAATCTTCATCGGTTGCACACAATACTAAAGAATAAACAAAACAATAAAACAAAAAAAATTTAAAAAAAACAAAATTTACATTCGCAAATAAAATCTTCACTGATGGCCAATCCTCCCGTACAAGAACAAATTTTATTCGCGTCACACTCATAATTTGTGTGTAACATTCGACATGAGTCCTCAGTGGCACATTTTGTCAATTTGTCATCAACTAACATGGCAGGATTCCGACATTTTGTATTCATGCCGTTGTAGTGTTTTTTCACTGCGCATGTGCAAATGTTTTGTTCGCATATTGAACCACTTGGACACTCGGAAGCATCGGTGCATTCCATGCCTAATTCTTTGACGCATTTTCCTTTGTCTTCAAAATAACCATTGCGACAGAAACATGTTTGAGTTATTGCATTACAGATGGCGTTAGGAGTCAAACAAGTATCACCAATGACACATGCTTCGTTCAGTTGTTTTCCATCTTCTGGATTGTTGTCGTTTTGTATGGTGATTGTTTTTGTTATTGATTGTTTTTGTGTTTTGTTTTTTGTGTTGTTGATGCTTTTGTTTTTGTTTCCAGTTGGATCAACACAAACGTGTGCTGTACAGAGGGCGCCTTCGTCTTGACAGTCCGAATTTAAAACACAAGCATCTCCTAGTCCTGATGTTGCAGGAAAATAATTTTATTGTTAATTTTAATTGATAAAAATTGTTTTGTGATATTACCAGCTTTCCTGCGACAATCAACACCGGCACGGTCGTAGTATCCTTCCGAACAATGACATTTTCCGTTTTGGCATACACGGGAATTGTAATCGATGCCATGGAAACAGTCATCGTCGGTCGTGCATGACTCTAAATCATTATGCAGGACGGGTTGGCATTGTCTTTTGAGGTATACGTAGTTGTTAGGACAAAGACATTTGCCGTCACGGCAGGATACAGGACCTCTTATTAGTGAGCATTGTATGTCCGATTCGCATGCGCCTGTTATTGATGTTGTCACTAAATGTTAAGTTTTACAAATTTAGTTGTTATTTTTTGGTAAATGCAGCAAATTTAATGAATCTCACAATATATATTCTTAAAGAGTCACTCTTTAACATAAAAAATAGTACATGTTGTTATCATAATTAGTTTATACGTTATAAAGCGTCAAAGTATGAATTATATTTTTAAATTTATTTCAGATTCACAAAATATCAAGATTTACTCATTTGATTATTAATTTTTAATGAAATGAAGAAATTTAATGAAACTTACAATATATATTCTTAGAAAGTTTTTCTTTCTAATGAAGAAATCCGCATGTTTTTATCTTAATTAGTTTTTACGATACTGAGTGTCAAAGTAAAAATTATAAATTTGATGTTTAACTATATCAACGACACGTCTTGGTATATTAATTTTGCTGTATCTCTTTTACCAAATAGACAAATTTAATGAAACATGCAGTATATAATCTTAAAAAGTGTCTTATTTAAATGACAAAAACCAGAAGTAATTATGTTGATTGGTTCTAGAGATACAGAGCGTCAAAATAAAAATTACATTTTAGAAGTTTAACTATTTTCACAAAACATAAATTTTACTAATTTGACTATAATTTTTTTATCAGTCGCAGAAATTTAATAAAACAAACAATAAATATTTTTAAAAAGCTACTCTTCCAAATGGCGCAAACCGCAAGTTATTATTGTAATTACTTTTAAAGATACAAAGCGTCAAAGTGACACTTATATTTTGAAGTAAAAATATAAGAAAAAAAAACTTACGTTTAAGACACTTAGTGCCATCCACATTCAAAATTTCTTTCGCTGGACACTGGCAGATATTATTTACACACGTAGCAGTAGATGGCGCACAATCAGCATCCGAATTACATTCAAACAACCCTGCATTTGTTATTCCTAAATAATTAAAACAAAACAAAAAAATTAAAATCCAAATATCCAAACCAAAAAAAAACTAAATAATTAAACACCTGTTCACCAAAACCGCGCACCTGTGCAATAATACTCCATCATTTATTAACAATATACTTACCGATAATCACAGATAACACCAAACAAATCACAAAACTCGTCATGGTTTAATGCAACAAAGTAATAAAACAAAATTTACTAATATCGCTAACAAACCTAACCAAACACTGATGAAAACTAAACATTACACTGGCTTTTATCTATTCTCCTCAAACTAATCAACCGAAGATTAAAATCAATCAAGGATTTGATAAGAATTTAATAAAATCAATTACAAAGATTAACCAGGTGTTTAATAATAATAAAGTGCAAACATTTCGAAAATTGTAACTTAAATTGTAACTGAAAGAATAAATTAATAATCAAATTTTTTATTTCCATTGTGCAACAAACAAACTTTAAGTCTTTGTTGCATTTGTATCATATCACCAAAAGGTGGCGCTAGTAACTTTAACTGCGTTTCGATCATTTCGCCATACAGCTTGGCAGCTTCAACAAATTCCCCGGCAGCAAAGAAATTCTCAGCTTTCTGTGATTTTGGTTCTAAAGGCTAAAACAAAAAAACAAAAAACAATACTAATGATTCATAGATGGCGTTGGAAGACAACTTACAATTAAACCGGTTAAAACCGGTAATAAGTTCTTATCCTTTCCACACTTTGCACAAGCAACAGATGGCGTTGGTATTTCTTTGTTTGTAGGTATGACAGCGCCACAGTCGCATTTAACCCTCAAAATATTCTGGTCTATGTCACCAAACAACGGCCAATCTTCCACACAAGCATGACACGTGCACGTAAACCGGTATTTCACCGCCATGTTGTTGATACGCTGTGTTTTTGTTTCGTTGACGTACAACGGGCCGTAATTCTCATAAACTTGATCGCCTGTTTTAATTGGTTTTATCGCACGATATACCATTGTGTTTTTTATGTTGTAACTACAATTAAAATTGAAAATTGAGGTTAATTTACATTACATAACATAACCTTACTTTTTAACTTTTTACGTTTCTTAACTTACCGAACCACAGATGGATCGCAAGCATGGTTAAGTAACGCTAAAGATGGATAAATACCAGCACCAATATTTCCAGTGCGGTAATTTTCTTGGTTAACTTGGTTAACCTGGTTAACTTGAATATCTAGGTTAGGTTTTTGTAGTTCAAAAATTTCGTGGGCGTTGTACTGCAAAGTTTGTAAATATTTTAACAGTAACTCCCCAACTAAAACTTCATCTTGATTTAAATCTTCGGCGCCATCTTTGTTGGTTAGTTTACAACCGAAATATTCAGTTTGTTGTAACATTTTCAACAAAAACGCAGCCATAAATGTCAAATGTAACAATTCTTCTGAATCTCTTGCGTCTTGATGACGTACCAGACTTCTAATATTGTAATAATCATCCCCTTTATAAATAACGACATTCTTTTCTTTGGTAGCGTAGATATTATCGCTGATAACTTGCGACAGAGGGCGCTGTGTAATCATCCGCAGCGCTAGTAAATTATTAACGGAAACTTCAGCGTCAAATAATGTTAATAATATACTGCACTCGTGTTGGTGATAGATTTTTGACACTTCTAAGCATTGTGTGCTACAATACACTGCTTGACAACACTTTGCGCATGCGTGGATTTGATTGGTTGATTTCGTACAATTGGCACAATTTGTGCGGTAAATACTACCGATAATTACTGACGCATAAGGTTTTTCTACGGCGACAATTTCCCCAGCTGCAATGTCGTTTTTTGCGACCACGTACCGTCCTAGGTGGTAATCTTTTTTCACTAGTAACTTATTTGACAGCGCGGGATAGGTTATGTTTTTTGAAATCCAGGTTAGTTCTTCGTTGACTGGTTTTTTTATTGTTCCGTCTTCTTCGAACTCGATTACTTTGGAGTTGTCCGATTGACACAAAGCATCCAGCGCTTTCGTTTCACGTGCTTGGAGTTTTTCAGGGTTTGGATGGTGGCCATATTGTTTTAAGAAAGCGACATCTTGTAGCACTTTTTCGTATTGTTTGCTGTCAAAAAATACTGCGCTGCGATTGGCTATTAGTATCGCGTATAGTTTTTTACCTTCCACTACAAACAAACGACGGAATCATAATATAACCTTAAATGTTTTTGGTTTTAACCAGTTTTAACCTAAAAATACTTACGGTCATCTTGTGGGCAGCGGATCAATGCTTCGTTGTACACATTAATTGCTTGGTAATTATCGTGTTGTTGAAATAGTTTATTACCGGTTGTTTTTAACGATTCAGCACGATCGAGGTCTTTTGGTAACCACGTGGCCAAATCGTACTTAACCTCTTCGGATAAGGCGTAGACGAATTTAAGTCTTGATGTGTCGTTGGTTAGTGTACTGAATTGTGCGCGTTTGTCTGCGCTTAGTTTGTCGATGAGTTTTTCGCAATGGATTTGAAGTTTGGATTTTGTCATTTTTTATATTTTAATTATTTTTTAACGCGTTCAATTGTGTTTCAGTTGTGGGTTATGTGTGTGGTTTAACATTTAGACGAAACTGAATTGTTTGCCGGAACGCTGAGCATGCTGCATTTGCTATAAATAAATTTGTTTCAGGATCTATTTTAAGTTTTACGTATATTTTATACAGTGCATTGACGTTACAGATTTTCTTTTGGTTTGTTTAGTTACATTAAATTTACTTTCAAAGTTCGGTAATTTTTTCGTTTTTTACAAACACGTCTTTGAAAATTGCTCATAACTTTTGATTATGATACTCAAATTCACTTCCCAAATTTTTTTTATACAGTTTAAGAGTTGTGCATTAACGTATGACTAAATTCAATCCATAAATATTCCCCGAAGTATATTATTTTAGCAATCTGAGTTAATTTGACGGGGCGAGCTCGAATTCGGTGCAAAAAGTTAAAAAATGCTAGCCGTTTAGAAGATATGAACAAAAACTCATGTTGAACACGAAAAATTTGTGCAAATTTGGTCGACCTAATTATTAACACATTAAAAATGCAAACCAACATATTCAGTATACTATTTCTAGTGTAAATTTTCACCATCTATCTAAATCCGGCGAGAAAATGCAAAAATATTTTACGGTTTATAACTTATGAGCAAAAAAGCACATACATGCCGATTGGCTATTCGCTATGGCGCCTAAACTTTAAGTTTTAAG
>JARJDS010042735.1:0-28243 GCA_030264155.1 Atheta pasadenae
CCACAACGACCAATTTCGTAAAAGCACGCAGAAAATCAATTATACAAGAATTTACGTTTTTTATCGAAGAACATATCTGGCAGCCATTGCAGCGTAAACAAGTAAGTATTCAGTTGTTTTAATCTTAACGCATGTTACTCAATGGTAAGCACACACATCGGAAACAAGCATCACATGCATTAGTCATAAACATAACCTAGACGCGTTTCAAATTCTGTTACTCAATTTTCGCGTTTAATAAGTTCTATAGGAATTCGTTTGTGCGACTCTTAGATATCATTAATTATCTTTAGGCACACAGCAGGAATTCAAAACTCAGAAATCACAGCCTACTATGATGTTAACCCTAAGCCCTTTGAAAGTTATGAAGACATGCAGACATCACAAACATTATGCAACAGATATGTGGTTTAAACCCAAAACAACTGAAAAAAGATTCAAACCTAACCCGGAAAAACTTAAACGGCGGTTGGAACAAAAAGAATTGCAATTAAAACTTAATCCTCCAGTTATCATGCCTAAATTTGAAGAGTTTGTTACTGATACAAGAGTTAATAACCTCAATATACAAATGTTACCTACGAATCTTTATCAACAAATCTTTAAGAATTATACACAAAGTAAAATTTCTTCAGAATTATTACAATCATGTCAAAGAGAGTTAGAAAAACATGGTATGATTACTAAAGAATCTCAGTTTTTAAAAGATGTAACCTTAAAATTACCAGAATTGGTTGGTGAAAACTTAGAAGAACATTTTTTAAACATTGGGAGAGAACAAGCAGAACCTTATTTTAAATTAGCTGATCATTTAATAGGTAAAATACCTGATAAACCGAAAGTGTGGGTATTTCGCGAAGGTTGGATGCGCTTTTCCGAGCATGGCGCTGAACCTGTTGATTATCCTTTGGAACAAGACTTAATATTTGATGTAGAAGTTTGTGTTAAAGAAGGAAAGAACCCGATTTTAGCCACTGCAGTAAGCTCCAAAGCTTGGTACAGTTGGATAAGTGATACTTTAATAAACTCTGAAACTTCAGTGTCGAAACATTATCGCGAAACGGACTTAATACCTATTGAATCTTGTAAAAATCAAACTAAAGCTTTAAATCTTGAATGTGAACACCTCAACAAACCGAAATTAATAATCGGGCATAATGTATCTTACGACCGTGCTAGGATTAAGGAGCAGTATAGGTTAAACCAAACAGGGACGCGTTTTTTAGACACAATGTCACTACATATTTGTATTAGTGGCATGACTAGTTACCAAAGAGCTATGATAAAGTCCAAAAAAGAGTCGGAGGAAACCGATGAGTGGAAAGCGTTTAGTTCTTTGAACAATTTATCCGATGTGCATAGATTATACTGTGGAATTGACCTATGTAAAGATCCCAGAGATATTTTTGTTAACGGAAGTGTGAAAGATGTCAGGGATAACTTTCAAAGTTTAATGGATTACTGCGCGGGGGATTGTATAGCGACGCATGCGATTTTTAATAAATTGTGGCCTTTGTTCAAAGAAAGATTTCCACATCCTGTTACTTTTGCGGGAATGTTAGAGTTAAGTACGGCGTATTTGCCGGTTAACCAAAATTGGAATAGGTTTATTGAAGAATGTAACTTGACTTACGAAGAGTTGGAAATGGAGGGTAAAATGTTGTTAGGTAAAAAAGCTGATGAAGCCTGCCAATTGTTGGAAGGTCAAAGATATAAAGATGATGTTTGGATGTGGGACCAGGATTGGGAAACTACAGATCTTAGGATTTTGAAAGGACAACGGACTAAAACTGCGAAACAAAATTTTGAGGTTAAAGTGAATTTAAAATTACCTAAAGAAGATCGTGAGGAGGATGATGGTTTGCAGAAAAAATTTAAATACTTGGAGGAACAAACACCGAGATCTTTTTTGTTGCCTGGTTATCCTATGTGGTATCGTAAGTTATGTTGTAAGTCGCCAGGTTTGGATAATGAAGATTGGACTCCAGGTCCACATTTTATTAGCACTTCGATGCAAATCACTCCAAAGTTATTGAATCTCACCTGGGAAGGATATCCGTTACATTTTATTCGTGGTTTAGGCTGGGGGTTTTTGGTCCCGTTTACTAATAATATTAATAATGATGATTTTCATGAAGGTGGAGATAAAGATTGCGTTAAATTGCCAGTTAGGACGCTTTTAGATAAATGTCCTTTGATTAGTAATAAAAATTATAAAGATTACATTCCGGGGAATATTCGACAAGAAGTTGAGGATAATTTAGCACGGAAAGAATTTTATAGTAAAGTTAAAGACAATGATCAGACTTATAAAGGACAAGGGATTTGGTGTAATACAATTTTGGAGGATTCGGTGTTTTTCTTTAAATTGCCACACAAAAACGGACCGAATCAGAGGGTTGGAAATCCGTTAGCTCGCGATTTTTTAACAAAGTTTTCTGAAAATGTCTTGGCTGGTGATTCGGAAATCGCGGAAAGAGTTTTAGACATTGCGAGAAAATTAAGTTATTGGAGGAATAATCGGGATAGAATCACTGAACAATTAATTGTTTGGTTGGATCATCAGCACGGTGCTATCATACCGCAAATTGTTGTTTCTGGTACGTTGACGCGGAGAGCAGTTGAAGCTACTTGGATGACAGCATCGTCGCCCAAGTTAGATCGGATTGGGTCAGAGCTAAGGGCGATGGTCCAAGCTCCTAAAGGTTATAAATTTGTTGGCGCAGATGTTGATTCGCAAGAGTTATGGATCGCGAGTTTAATTGGAGATGCGCAACATGCCAAACGCCATGGGGCTACACCGTTTGGATGGATGACGTTGTCAGGATCCAAAGCACAAGGGACTGATATGCATAGTGTTACAGCGAAGGCTGTGGGAATATCTCGGGATCATGCGAAAGTTATTAATTATGCGAGGATTTACGGCGCTGGACAACGGTTTGCGGAACAATTGTTGAAACAATTTAATCCGGCGATTAGTGATAAGGAAGCTAGGAGTAAAGCTGTCAAAATGTTTGATTTGACTAAAGGTAAACGTGTGTATCAACTACGGCCGGATTTTCTGCACGATTTGGAGGATGTTCCGTATGCCAAATGGCACGCGCATCAGATTGCTAAAGTTCATGGGAAGACTTTGGATGATATGTTTTATAAACCTAGATGGGTGGCGGGAACCGAAAGTGCTATGTTTAATAGTTTGGAGGATATTGCTAGTGAACAAAGTCCGACAACGCCGTTTTTGGGTGCGAGGTTAAGTCGAGCTTTGGAACCGTTGTATAATCCTGATGAGAAGTTTTTACCGACTAGAGTCAATTGGGTTGTGCAAAGTGGCGCTGTGGATTTCTTACATTTAATGCTGGTGTGCATGAAGTGGTTGATGGGTGACAAAGTGCGGTTTTCGTTGAGTTTTCATGATGAGGTTAGGTATTTGGTTAAAGATGAAGATAAGTACGATGCAGCCATGGCGATGCATGTTACGAATTTGTTTGTGAGGTCGTTTTGTGCTGCCAAGTTAGGCATTTATGACTTACCATACTCGGTTGCGTTTTTTTCGGCTGTGGAAATTGACACTGTTTTGAGGAAAGAGTCCAAGCAGGATTGTAAGACGCCGAGTAATCCGTATGGACTTGAAAAAGGGTACATGATACAAAATGGCGAGAGTTTGAATATTTACGAAGCAATTTCTAAAGCTAAAATGTAAATTTTTGATGATTTTTTCAAGAAATTGAGGTTATAATTGATTTGTTTTGTTTCTAGTTATGTCGAAAACCAGCAAAAGAAAACACGTCCTTCGGGAAACGAATAAAGCCAACGATTACTTCGCGCCGCCTTCTGAAGGTCAATCAATCGTTCGGATTGTAGCTTCCAAGGGTAATAATCTCCACGAAGTTGAAGATCCTGCGAAACAAATGTATTTGGTATCAATGCCAACAAAATTCCGGAAGAATATTTGGGTGAAACGCGGTGATTACGTCATTGTGGAGCCAATAAAAGAAGGTGACAAGGTCAAGGCGGAGATGGTGCGCGTGCTCTCAAAGGAACATATCAAATACTTCCATAAGATTAACGTGTGGCCGGAGGGTTTCGAGATGATTTTTGATCGGCTTGGATTCCAAAGCTTCCACAGCACGTCGTCGACGAGCAGTAGCAGCAGTGAATGGTCCACCGAGACGGAAAGTGACAGTGAGAGTGGAGAAGATGTGGACAGTGAGGAAGCAGAAGCAAACAAACATTGTGATACCACACCGGACCAAACCGAACAGAACAACACGCCATCGGAAGATATTTGTTTAGATAAAATTAAAATTGCGCCGGATGATAGAAAAAAATGAATGTAAACTGAATTGCGGGGATGATTCTGAGTTCTAAGTGGAGAAATCATTTTTAGATTTCTGTACTTGTACATTATTGCATTTATTTTTAGTGAACAATTATATTTTGATGATTTTGTGTCGATTATTCGGCGCTTAATTAATTTAGTGTGTATATAATGTTGAGTCTTTAAGACGCGCCGTGCATTTTTTTGAGGATCTTGTTCTGCACGATGCCAGTGATGTTGCCGTCGACGTACTTCAATTCGGTGCCAGTTCGGATCGCCATCTTGAGAAACAGAAAATGGACACAGATTTTAACAATACCAAAACCAATATTTCACAGTACAAATATATTGTAATTGTAGCATTGTTATATGTTACAACCCTCCCATTGTTATCTGAATCAGTCTGTTCTACTTTTTTGACATCTAGGGAATCAATAATTTATTTCAAAGTGTATCTTTGTTGTTGAATAGAAAAGAGATGTTTGAATACTATTATATTTGTTTACTGAAAACAGTAACGTAGCGCAGTGGATTGAGGTGGGAGAACCAATCAGCGATCGAGATTACCAATCAAGTTACAAATGCGCATGCGCGAAAATCACTAATATTATGATAACTAAATCTGCTTACCTCAATATTCTGAACTAATTTAATTTCTATAGGTCCAGAAACAAAATTAGTTACTTTACTATCATCTTTTGATCCTAACCTCCCAATCCGTCCGACCCTATGGATGTAATCCGCTGTATACAAAGGAAAATCATAGTTTACCACTTGTTTCAACTGTGTTGTATCCAGTCCTCTTGATCCTACATCAGTTGCAGATAGAATATTGACTTTACCACTCATAAAATCATCCCATTGTTCCAACCTAATTGCATAATTCATATCCCCGTTAATATTTGCACACCCTAACCCGTTTTCCCTCAAAAACATGGCCAACCAATTGCATGTTTCGTTCTTATTCGTAAACACAAGCATGGGTTCTTTTACTTTCTTCGCAATCGCTAATAACTGACTGGGTTTCGCACTTTTCGTTAACCTCAAAAATTTCTGCGTGATGTTCATTAGCGGTTTATGTAAACGTTCACTCTTGCATTGTACTAAAGTCTCCATTATAGGTTCCAGGATTGCAGGCAGCTTCCTGGGTAAGGTTGCTGAAGAGAATATGATTTGAGATGACATAACTCTTTTGATTAAAGATTCAAGGCGGTCTATAAAACTATCGTCCAGGAGTGTATCAGCTTCATCCAATACAGTGTGTTTAACATCTCTAAGTTTATATAAACCAATTGTAGATAATTTTCCTATAGCTCCTGGTGTACCAATAAGAAGATCGACATTTTCATGTTCAGCTTTCAACATTAATTGTTTTGTACGCCCACCAACTATTACTTTTACCTTGAGCCCATTAGATGAACATAATTTTGATGCAACTTCACCAACTTGATGAGCTAATTCTCTATTTGGAACTAATACTAGAACTTGTGGTGTGTTTAATGTGCTTGTAGGTGTTAAGTTTTCAATTAAAGGAAGTAAATATGCAAGAGTTTTGCCACAACCTAGAATTTTAATCACAATAACAAATTTTGTTTTATTTTTTTAATTAAATTAAATTAAAGAAACTTTACCTGTTTCAGCGGCTATTAATGTATGCTTATTTGACCTCACCACAGGTATAACTTCCTTTTGAAAAGTTGTAAATGCTTTTATATTATTTTCAATTAAAACTTTTTCTATACTTTCATTAATCTGAACTTCTGAGAATGGAACATTTGGCATATCTCTTTTTTCAGGATTGCCATGTATAGTAAAAAAATCTCCTTGTGATTTCGAGTTATTCCATCCTTTGGACGCAAGTGGAATAATGTCTATATTCTTATATTTTATATTTTCATAAAAGTTAAAATTTGCTCTCCTACAACTTATAATTGGAACTTTTTTTGCATCATTTGATTTATAGACTTGGAAAAACTTTAAACATGGATGTGTATTTCTTAGAATACGACTGTAGTTAAAACTTATGAGTGACATTATTTAGTAGTCTTTAAACTTTTAATATTTATATTAATATTTTGTAAACACAAACTCGAGTTTAGTTTAATAGGTTAGAAAACTTAACCGCATTGTTTTCAATTAGTTTTCAATTTCGAATGTCAAATGTTCAAACATGTGAATGGCAACAAGCATGCGCATTACAAAAATATCTTTATTACAAGATTTAAATTGATTTGAATTAATTTGAATAAAATACTTTAACTGTTAGAATACTGCTTTACATATAAAATACTACTTTTTTAAATTTAAAATCTTAAATTATATTTTATTACAGTTTTATGTAAGAAATTATTGCAAGTTGTCAGAATATTGGTGGCGCTAGTATCGCTTGTTGTATTTGAAATTGTCCAAAATTGTCTTAGTTTCTAAATGTAATTAAAACTAGATGTCTACAAAATCTCGTAGTAGGTTTGTTTCAATCAATAATAATGTGTCAACCATAATAAGTCATTCCACGGTTAATCATCCAAAAAGTACTCTCAATTTTTGTGCATTTTTTGGCATTCATGCTAGTGATAGCGATTTTATCGCCGGCTCAGTGATTGCGCCGCATTCGTACACGCATCATTTCCGCGCGCCTATCCCTTTTCGCATTCATTCCACCATCTCTCACGCAAGACGTACGTCTTCCCGTCGCTTGAGCGATTTCCGCGTGCCGGCCGGTTCATCGCGTCCCGATAAATTCTAATCCATTGATTCCTTACCGCCGTTGTCACACCACAGACTTGTACGATTCGGTGAGGAAAAACCGTATTTGACACTGAAAGATTCGTCGCGGGTTTATGCTGGAACAAGAAGTTGCATAACCAAACCAAAACGGATAAAAATCATTTCTGTAAATATACAAATTCTTACTCTACTTAACATCTAATTCAAGCCATGCACAAATCCTTGATTACAAGTGGATTTTAATTAGCATGCAGACTAACAAGACATTGATTGAACTTATTTTTAGATAGTATTGAAGCAAGCTGGAATAAACTACAAAACAACTAAACAGATTAAGGATTCAATCAGAGTCTTTGTTATTTCTTGTATGATAAGAACCTATGAAGTTTAACGACCGCTATAAACGAATTAACTAACATTATCACTTGTTAGTCGAACGCAAAACTCATAAAATTACTGCAGGCTACGTTGAAGTTCGTATTGCACGTGATAGAAGAGCTTCCTTAATGTGGAGTTAAGTTAGCTGGAAGGAGACAAAAAGTATTGACATATTGTGAATAGACATAACCTGGAAATAGTGGCGAGTGTTGAAAACGTTGTAAATGTAACAGAAATTGAAGAAAATCAATCAGACATTTGAAGTTACAAATACAAAACATGGTTAATGAAAGTACAGGCAGTTTGCTAATGCCTAAATGGCAAATTGCTGTTGCTATTGGTGCTACAGCTTCATTGGGATTGGGATACTGGTATCTAAGGCAAAATTCCACAGACAAGAAATCTGCTCTTATCAGTAAGATTAATTCAGTGTCTATTGATGACGTTAGTCAAGATTCTACAAAAGAAGAAACACCATTGGAAAAAGCTCAAAGATTTAAGAAAGAAGGTTAGTTTTACTGTTGTTTTTTTTAATAGTAATTTTTGTTTGTTAATATTTAGCCTGGAAATTTTAAATTATTAATCTTAAAATTTTAGGTAATAATTTCTTTCAAAAGAGCAAATATGAAGATGCTATTAACATGTACCAAAAAGCAATTGATGCCTGTCCACCTGGTAGTAACACAGATTTAGCCACATTCTATCAAAACAAAGCTGCTGCCAATGAACATTTAAAACGCTGGCCACAAGTTGTGGAGGATTGTTCTAGGGCTCTGGAATTAAATGAAAAATATGAAAAAGCTTTATTCCGAAGAGCAAAAGCCTATGAAATCCAAACAAACTGGGAGAATTGTCTTGAAGATATTACAGCTGTTTGTCTTCTCCAAGGTTTCCAAAACCCAAATAGTTTACAAATGGCAGACCGCGCTCTGAAAGAACTTGGACGTATTCACGCTCAAGAAGCCATGAAAACAAAAAAACCAATCTTGACCAGCAAGCAATTTATTAAAACCTACATGCTTTCGTTTTCTGATGATCCCGTGTATAAGTTGCTCACTAATACTGACAAACCTTTAGGTGAAGGAGACCTTAAAGGTTTCCTTAAAGCGAAGTCTTTCTTCACGAAAGGCGAGTTTGAAAAAATCATCTCCGCTTGCACCGAAGAGATTGAATCCAGCGAAGCTGAAGGTGGTTATCATTTTGAAGCGTTGTCATTGAGGGCAGCGTTTTATTTATTGTCTGGTTGTCAGAAGGAAAGTTTGGAGGATATGAACACAATTATCACCAGCAAAGATGTGGATGTTAAGATTAAGGTTAATTCGTTGATCAAACGCGCGTCTTTGCATATGCAATTAGGGTCAATGGATGATTGTATGAAAGATTTTGAAACTGCCGCTAAGTTGGGACCAGAGATTGCTGATGTGTACCACCATCGCGGGCAGATTTATCTGTTGATGGAACGGACGCAGGAAGCGAGAGATGATTTTGAGAAAGCGGTCAAGTTGAATCCGAACTTTGCGATCGCTGTGGTTCAGAAATATTTTGCTGATTATAGAAGCGCGTTGGTGCGACAGGATGTGCAGGGATTGATTGAGAATTTGCAAGATTTTCGAAAGGCTATCGTCAAGTTTAAAGACTTTTCCGAGGCATATGTGTTGTTTGGACAGGTTTTGGCCGAGCGTGAGGAATACGCCGAAGCTGACAAAATGTACGAGAGTGCTTTGGAAGTTGATCCGGAAAATGCGGCGATTCTTGTGCATCGTGGCATGCTGGAATTGCAATGGCATGGCAATGTTGAGAAAGGAGTGGAATTTATGCAAAACGCTATCAAATTGGATGATCGATGTGGTTTTGCGTATGAAACTCTTGCCACAGTTGAAGTACAAAGGTAAACATAACCTCACTTAAACTCGTGAATTTAAATTAATTTTTTTTCTTTATTTTATGATTACAGAGGTAATTTAATCCTAGCTGTGGATTTATTCAACAAAGCGATTGATTTGGCCCGAACTGAAATCGAAATGACGCATTTGTTCTCGCTGCGCGACGCCGCTGTTGCTCAGCTGAAGATTTGTACGCGACTGAACATTGGCCCCGCGCTGAGTATGCAGCAATAAGTTGTTTGCACCACGATTCCTATAGAATTATCCTAATTATTAGCTAACGTATTCGTCGACAAGAATGCCAAAAACGGAATAAACAAAATGTTGAATGTTTAACCAAAACAACAAATTACAAAACATTTAAATTAAAAATGCACACTGTTTGATATGGGATACTGGATCCATGAATTCGTTTTTGGGGGATATGCCGGGGTGAAATCGTCAGTATACAAATGTAAAATGTAAATATTTCGCAGGTTTTCAATCAGTTGTAAATTACTTTCAACGCATTTGTTGCGTGGTGATCACTTAAATATAAATTCAACATGTTATGTTGCTGTTATTTGATGTTGATTATTAATTTTGCATTTGCAAACGAACACAAACTGTAATCTGGTTCTTATTACAAAAAAAAACAAAACACTAAACACACGAGAAATTGTAATTGGAAACGAAAAAAAGCTTTCAATTGATTATTAATAACATGAAATGTTATTTACTTAAATTAAAAGTTTTTTTTTTAAGATTAATTACTAAATTGTATTAGTAAATTCACAAAATATTAAAATTTATCGGTTATTTTAATATTTTGTTTGAATATTTCTTAACAAAGCAAAAAATGAAGTCAATATATTGCAAACATGCAATAATTATTGTAAACCATGTGAATAAACACTAACTGCTGATTAATGTAACGCGTCAGTGTAAAGACAAAAGTATTTTTGCATTTGAATGTTATATTTACCATTTGCCACAGTAGTATTGTTGTAGCATCCGTTCATTCCAAATTCTGTTGAAACAAGACTTGAAAAACTGTTTGAAATGCTCAACCCTTCATAAAGACGTTAATATACTTATATTGTACATTATCTGTGTTTATTTCAATAAATTATAAGAGCATTTTCTGATGAATTACAAGATTTATTCCAAACTTTTGTAGAATTGCGTTACAATGTGTAGAATTACGCCATTTTTTAAATTGAACCAATCAGAATCAATAGAACTTGTTTTTTTGGTGTATTTTAAGTTGCCTACCATGAATATTGATTTTTATTTATAAAATTCAAATAACAGTGTAAATTAGTGTAATAATTATGATCGTTAATAGTTAAACCGTTTAAAAACCTTTTTAGTTACTTAAAATTGTTTGGTTTATAGTTCTAAACGGATTGGTTTGCTTTTATTTAAAAAATGTGCTCGAGAGTGCGCGAGTGTGCTGTAGTCGTGTTGTCGTTGTCATTCTGCCAACGTTAGTAAACGAAAACGCATTGCATCTCGTTACCTGTGTGTGTCACTTCGTTGCAAACTGAAATTGCAATCAAGAATATAATCCTTATCACCCCCAAACCGACGTGAAGAACGACCTCTGCGACCTCGGCCGCCTTTGATAATCTTCCAACTCGTAAGTTTTTATTCGCGAATTACAATTGTTCTTGCTCAATTGCAACCACGCGCTATTCGAACACATATCGCACGTTTCGAGACTAAATTTTTATTTCCAATTGAAAATTTCATCTGTACAAGTTACAAATTCATATCAAAATGCCGGAAAATTACTATTGGTAAATATTCCTTCAGAAAGCAGCTTTGACAATTAATAGATAAATAGTTTTGGAAATTTATGCAATAAATTCCTCGTCAAAAGTCACGTTTATGCGAAACTAACCTCAAATATTTTGTGTGATACTAAACGCAATATTTTAAAGATTTGTGTGAATTATTTAATTTAAAAACTCTAATTTTGTGTGTTTTGTTATAGCTTAGACAACTTCTTTCAAAAGATGACTGACCTCGAGTCGCCTCGTAAAAATAACGATTGCTATTTTTATTATTACTCCACATGTACCAAGGTAAGCATATGTTAAGGTTTTGTTAAAAATTTTCTGGTTTTGCTACTGTTATGTAAGGATAAATAAAATTTCATTTCGTTTATTTATTTCCAGGGTGATAATTGCACCTTTAGACATGAACCATCTGCATTAGGTTGTGAGACAACATGCTCATTTTGGAAAGAAGGAAAATGTATTAACGTCAGGTGTAATTTCAGACATATGGAATTGAGAGTAAGTGAAAATTTATTAAATTGAATTCTTAAAATAAAACACAAAAATGTGTATGTTTGGTTGCCTATGTTAATTCTTTTGGTTCAATTGTTTTTTTCGGTCTAAATTAATTTAGTTGTTTTTTCTAGAAAAATCGTAAAACAATTCCTTGTTATTGGGAATCACAACCATCAGGATGCAAAAAACAACATTGTCCATTCATGCATGTCAACAAAAAGGATGGTGATGATAATGATAATTTAAGCGATGAAAATGATGGTAAGTTTTTTGGGAATTAAAAATATATTAAAGACTTATATTATTAACAATTAAATAATATGATTTACGTTTATTATTTAGATATTTGTATGAAAAGCAAAAAAGATGATTTCACAGCACCAGTCGTCGATCCAATCGTCGTAAATTTCGAAGAAGGTATGACAACCGTATGAGGCCTCCTCATACACTAAATAATTCTATTCACTCACGTATCTAGTAGGCAGTAGGACAAAACAATGTCCGAACGAGCGCAATTATTACCGATTACATTACATCATTATTATTAATTAAATTAATATCGTAGGCTAGGACAACTACCAGTTGATGAAAACACAGCCGTGCTGGGCACGCCAAGTTGTATTTGTTTGTTAACTTTCACTTGAATTAATTTAATTAATATGTTACGATAAATATTAATTAATAACAGTCGTTAGTTACGTTTTGGTTGAGTTATGTTTTATTATAGGTTAGGTTTTGATTCTTGATTAATGCGTTTTATTGATTTCATGCATGGCAATGTGCGTTGTTAGCGTTTTATTTGATTTCTTGTTTTATTTTTTTGTTTTTCAAAAAAACAAAGTTGAATATTGATGTATTCATGTGAAAGAAAGAAATAACGTAGTTTACGAAAGTTTACCGAATATTTATTGAAGATTACGTTTATGATTGGTTTTATTTCTAACTAAGCCAGAATTATTTTTTATTTAGAATTGTTTTTGTTTTGTTTATTTTATGGGATTACATTTAATTACGTTTAGAAACAAAAGCGAATGCTTTTAGTGTTAAGGTTATTACAAATTTTTGTAAAATTAAACGTAAAACTAAGAAAGCAATAAGTTAAATTTACATTAAAAAAAAAACAGAAGTGGTAAAAGAAAAAATACATTTTAGTGTATAAATTGCTCTCATTGATATTTTTGTAGTTGTATCACAACCGTGTGATGTTGTTGTTGAAACACAAGAAGAGTTAACGTTGAACGAACACGCTAATAACGAAACTGAAAACTGAAACCAAGTAATATGTGATGTGATACATTAATTACCTGTTTATAATGATGGTTCCTAAGTAGTCCTATTAGATATGTTTGCAATTAATGGAGATTTGTATAATAAGTGTTTAGTCACATCACATTACTTATCAACTTATCAAGATATTTAACGTTTGGTGAATTTTGGGATGATGAAAACGTTGGAAATGTATACATGACATCTATTTTTGTTATTGTTAAACTTATATGATAATTGTTACTATCCGCAATTTGTAATTGAATAAATTAGACGAACATATTTGGCACGAAATACATTTGGAATTGATTTTGAATGAGAAATGTGTTAGTGTTAATTATTTAATGTTAATTGTTTGTGTTTATGTCAGTCTGCAAGAATGCACCACGTTGTGTTAAACATTTTCAACAATTGTAGAATATTTGTGGGCTTTTTTATTGTTTTTCGGTTATAAATTAGTCTTTAGTTTAACTCATGGTGTTGTATTCTTGACAGAATCTGATAACGAGTCCTCAACGCCCACACAATCATCCCATCATAAGACTCATCAAACACTTCAATTAGATCAGCAGCAAGTGATTGATCACAGTAATGCACAGACACGAAATCTTCTCAGCGGTAAGGCACGAAGTGTGGTTGGATTTGGTTCGTCAACTGTGGAAGTTAAAACACTGGAAGAGATTAAATTGGATCGGATACAAGCGGAATCAGCAGCTTATTATTCATATTCAGGTGATTTTAGTGTTTGCGAATTTAAAGTTTAATGAAAACTTACGGAAAACTTTTTTTTTTTGGTTATAGATGAATTAACACCCAAAACAGAAGAAACGGATGCTTCGAATGGTCGTAGGAATATTTTTCAACGCTTACAACCTTTGGTTAATCTTGAAAAGGCTAAAGTTAATATTAATGATGTACAAGTATTAACTTTAGATGAAATCAGACGTAGAAAACGTAAAATTATTGAACCTCTAGAAAAACCAGTGGAGGAACAAAAAGATTTGATTATAAACAAAAAACAAAAGACTATAGTTGAGGATCCGAGTCGCAAACCGAAAAACAAGAAAACTGTAATTGACACAATTCACCAAGATAATACAACGGAATTTAAAATTAAAACTTTAGCTGAGATTAAAGCTGAAAAACAAGCCAAGTTACAATTGAAACGGAAACTACAAGACGATAGTCAAACACAAAAAGAAGAGGAGCCAAGTATGGCTTCAAAACGTGTTAAAATTATATTTAGAAAAGAAAACGAACTAGATGAACAAGAAGTTAGTTCTACTTCTAAAACTGATGACACAGGATTAGGATTGGGATTGGAGTCGGAATTAAGTAATCCTCATAATAAACAATTAGAACCACAACAGCATCAACAACTTGCTGAAACAAAAGTTAAATGTGTTGTAGCTCCAGTTCAGAGACACATTGACGTGGATGTTGCGGAGGTAGAAGATAAAAGTATCAAGAGTAAAAAAATTATGATGCCAAACGATAAAGCGTTAAGTTTACCCAGTCAATCAATACCAAATGTTGATGCTGACATAAATATTGAAAAGGGTAATAGTTGTTTAAATGATCACGAAGAGAGTAAATTGGATGAATTTTTATTGGATGATGACGACGATGAGGTAATTGATGACGAAACTTTAACGTTAAAAGCTGAGGATGATATTTTGAATGACATTGATAATTTACTCAATGAATAAATTATGGATTTCAGTAAAAATGATGGACTTGTTGCCTTATTTAGGTGATACGCTAATTTTTATATGTATATACTTGTTTTGTGAATGTGTAAATGAATAAATAATAATTTTTGTACTTATGGTGTATTCTACTACGTCATTTTTTTCGGCTTTTACGGATTTTTGAAAACACGTCATTGAAAATTGCTTATATCTCATCTTCATATTAACCAATTTTCTTGTTCTAAATTTTCTTTTATAGTTAAGTAGTGCCTTTGTAACTTATAATAAGTTTAAGCCATGAAATTAATATTATAATATTTTTATTAGTATGAAAGGTAGATGTGAAATGATAAGAAAGCAATGAGGGCCGAGCGAAGAAAGCAAGAAGACCTGGAGAACCTTCCCCCACGAAGGCTCGAATCGAAATGACGTGCGGACTAGGCAGAGCGCGTTTATATAGGCGTGCTCCGACCGCCCTATGTGCGAAGAGAACCGAGCGAGGCCGAGAAGTACCGAAGCAAGTGCTGTCGGCGCAACGCGCTCGCTCGCGCTGCTGCGTCGCTAGCTCTTGCTTCGGCTATCTCGCTCGTGTGCCCCCCCCCCCCCCCGCCTCATCGCGCACTCGCCGTGCCTATAAAAGGCGGAACCGGTAGACATTTAGTTCATTTGGTTTGTGGTCTTTGTCGGTTAAGGTTCTCTGGGTCTCTCGCTCCTCTCTCTGGTCTCCTCTCCGCCTTCTATTTTTGCAAATTGTAATTTATTTTAAATATTCTTAGATAAATTACCTTACAATGATCTGAACCACATCTGAACTAACATTGCCTATTAGTAATAGCCCATTCAATCTAGACATTGAATTAACAAAAAAATGAAAAGCTACAGAAAAATGGATTGCACTTTTGGATGGCAAATTACATTTTAAACATTATACAAGCAATAAATATTATTTAGTTTTATTTTTGTGTATTGATAAAAATTTCAAAACCACAACAACATAACCTATCATTACATTAATTAATTTATTCCACCATATTTTCTTTGTACTTCAATTCTAACTAATTATTACCTTCATAATTACTAATTACACATTACACCTGTATTGTCCCTCGTGTTTGATTTTGCGGAACATTAGCTACTAATTACTAATTATGCGATAATTAAGTTTTAAATTATTAATCATGATGTTGTTCAACATACTAATTATTGTGTTACTAAAAGTTATAAAACAACAAACTTTAATCCAAAACTTTACTTTATTCGGTACAAATTTAACAAAATGATTACTAAAAAAGATTCAGCCGTATCTAAAATTTCAAAATACACAAGTAAAGATGTTGCTGATGGTATTGCCGATGAATATGAAGACATTTCCGATGAACAAATGGCTAACATCCAATACCAATGCATTCAACTTGGTGTAGTACCACTGAAACTCATTTATTTACATCCATTAAAGTCCAAACTCATTATACAACAACTAATTGGTCTTTGGTTCACTGGATGGGTCTTGGCTTTGTTTTACTGGACCACTAAGTATATATTAGTTTATACTATTGATGTAGCAGTCTTAACTCAATTGATTTCATCGTATGGACTTTACATTTTGGTAAAATTGAATTTCAAAAACACAATTTTTTAATTTTAATTTAAAAAAAACTCTAAACCTAAAAATTCTAACCTAAATGTTTTAAAATTCTCTTAATTGCAGGCATTGTTAAAAACAATTCCGGTTGTTTACTACAACAACATAATCCGTCGTTTGATAATAAGCAAGAACCGTTTTTGGGAAGCGAAAGAACCGGAAATCAAACGCGTCGTCTTCGAAACGTACGCATCGTCAGTGTATTACGGAAAAATATTTGACGTTCTCGTCTTATTAACATTAGCAATGTTTATGTCCAGACCTATTCACGACCCTGGCACTGTCTTAACCCTGCAATGGTTTGCAAAAGATTGGTACTGGTACGCATTGTCTTACCAAATAGTTTTCGCCTTGTTTTTAGTCGCATTGGTGATGGGTTTCAATGGCTTGTTTCTCGCCACGATTACGAACATGCGTGCCCAGTTTTTGATCTTGAATTGGAGCATTAAAACTTACAAATGTGATGGTGGACCAAACGATTTCAAAGCTTTGATTCGATTTGTTAATCATCATCGCTTTTTACTCGAGTAACTATCACAAAACAGACATAACCTTAAAAGTTTTAACTCCAAACCTAAAATGTTTACTTCCAGTTATGTAAGAGACATTGAAAAAGTATTCATGATACAATTATTGGCGTTATATTGTTTAACAATTGCATCCTGCTGTATGGAATTGTACGCCATCACTGAAACGTAATATTTTTAGGTTATAACTAATCACCGCTTGTTATTGTTGTAATTATTTTAGGCCGACATCTTTCACAGATAAATTCAGAAGTTTCATTTACGTTACTAGTTTGCTGGTACAATTATCCATGTTTTGTTTTCCTGCTGGAGAATTAACAAGTGAAGTAAATATTTTACATTTAAGTTTTCAGTGTTTTCACAAAGAAAAATGTAAAAAATTATAAATTAGACTCATTAATATTTCTTACAGATCTTTTTAATGTCTGAGTCTTTATATTTGATGAATTGGGAAGCTGGATCACGTGCTTTACAAACATGGCTGCCGTTTGCTCTTCACGCTACTCAAAGAGTTGTTGATTTTAAAGCGTTGGGATTGATTACAATCAACAAAATGGCGTTTGTTGACGTAAAACTAAACAATTGTCACATAACCTACCTAAAACTAATAATATTTATTATTTTAGGTTGCTAAAAGTACGCTTTCCTTCTTAACTTTAATGAGAAACATGAATCGTTAATATAACCTCAAAAAAAAAACCAACAAAAACAAAAACAACTATAACTTTTTATCTATTAATCCTAATTTACTCATTTAATTTTTAAATTATAGTTAATTAATTGGTTTATCACGTACATTTTAATTGATATTAAAATTAATTCTTAAAGTATTTTATTTTAGTATTTAAAGTTTTAATTTTGTGATTTTTAAGCAATTCATTGTTAAAATAATGAATTAATACAATAATAATCCAGGAAGGGATGGTCTTGCAATGACTTTTACAGTTCTGGATGAATTAATTCGTTCATTGGTACCACCTGGTACACCTTGCAGTGCAATTGCAGCGTCATTTTTCTGCAAATCCAAACTAATAGTGTAGGTTTTAATGGCATTGCGTTTCTTTTCTTTTAATGTTAACACATCCATTTCGTGCACATTCAATAAGAAATGATACTAAAATAAATTGCTATTCAATTCCCACGTTATAAATAAATAAAAATTGACAACAAACTTTTTTATGGTCGCGATCTAGTAGATTGGAGACGTGTTTGAAGTATAATTTATCCATAAAATATTTTTCTTCGTTAAAATGTTGTGCTTTGTGCAAACAATTATGTCGACACATAATACCAAATCGCCGATATTTAAAATCGCGATGTGGAATAAATAACTTACGATCTTTCAGGTCATCCGTATTTTTCGGCCCCCACAACATTAGGGGACGATCTACAAAAATATATCGATTCTAAAACATTAAAAAAGTTACAAACTAAACACAACTAAACTGTTTTTTTTATAAATATAGATATAAATACTAAGTAATTGTAGTATCAGAGTAAAAATATAATGTTTAACTTACCCTTAATCCTAAAGAAATGTGTTTAATCATTAAAAACAATAAAGGACTGGCACAAAATGCAGAAAAACCAATTGCAATCACTTTAGAGTTAAAATTTTGGTGCATATCGAATATAATTGAGCATAAAACTGTAGCTAAAGCATACTGAAACAATATAAATACAAATTAGGTTAAGTTTACTTATAAAAAGTGAGGTTATGTTAATATTATCCATGTTCACAACTTACTAGGGCTAAAATCGATGATAAATTCATGTTTACCATCATCACATTCGTCGGAAATGAGTTGAACTTGAAAAAATAATCATTTGCAATGACACCAATTGAATAAATGAAATTAAACGACACGGTGGTAAGCACCAGAATAAAAGTGAGCAGGTAATAATATTCGTAATGATGCCAAAAGTTGTGCATTGTCTCCACAAACGGCATGAATAAAATTAAACTCAAGAGAAACAACACAATAGTGTATACTGTTGCGACACTCATTGGCCAATAAGTGATGGCTTTGAATTCATCACAAATTATAATCAGGATAATGCAAGCTGTTGCTGCATTGTCCACCCAAGTTGTTAATATTTTTGATATTGCGTACAAGGATACCCAGACGTAGGGTTGACTTAATCTCCCCAGCACGTCAAACATGATTGTGTATCGTATTTCATCACCTCAAACAAAACAAAAACATTAAAGTATAAGTTAGGTTAAGTTAGGTTACAAATTAAGGTTAGGAAACAATGCAAAGTGACAGGTTAACGTTCCTAACCTCAATTTTAACCTACAAATGGATTTAAATACCTGACAAATAAAATTGACATTGATACTTATCAAGTTGATGATAATTAATGAATTCGTTCAGTATAAACTTGAGAAATGTAATGTTGATTGCCATTTTACTTAGTTTTACTACAAAAGTTAACAAAATCGTGGTATGTGGGTTTGTCTTCTCGGGCATTATAGTGCCCAACCACATAATTCTCGGGGCGTTGATTATATTTGATGCGTGGCTTATTATCATAGCCCAAAACTAGGTTAGGAAAAATTAATTTCATTAGTGATTATTATTATTTCATTATTAGTATTAGTTTATTTTGAGTTTAATACAAACCAGGGTATCATCTAGGTTATGTACGGATCCTTGAAATTTAATATTTTGAGCGTGGTTTTCTTTGGTGTGGGTACAAAGAATTATAACTGACATAATTACAATTACTTCAATTAATATTCCAATCGTTTCCAATACAATTAAGAATTGCAGTAACAATTTACGTAGTTGTGTCCACAATGCAATTAATATCAAGTATAAATGGATTAATTGTAAACCAATCATTGTTGGGTTTGTATTTTTTATATCTGATAGTTGAAATTCTAAATAGTCGTTGCGATGCAAAGCTTGACGACTAAAACAAAACACAATGTTAGTTATTCAACGCCTAGTTGATTTGCAAGCAAAGAAAATGGCGTGGTAGGCGTGGTATCAGTCAATTTTGACTCCGCCTATTCTTACAAAATGGTTGACGTGTTATAAAATATTGTAATGTGAATTTCAGCGTGTAAAACATAAAATAATATTAAATTAACTTACTATATAAATTGTGTTAATGAAAGAACATTTTCTTTATCAGAACACGTCAAAGAATTGCGTAATTTCGGATCCAGTGGAAAACATTTCTCATTGGCTCGTTCAAATTCGCACGTGTACCAAACCGGTGTTGAATTTGATTTGTAAAGAAATGAATGTGTCGTATTTTGCGCATCGACATACCAATAAGACAATAAGTACGTGAAATTTACAGTGTGGATAGCACTAAATTGAAAGTTAATGAAATGACTTAACAGTACCATGTATCCAATTCCTTTAAACAGTGGAACAAATTCAAACAATCCTAGAATTTGACGGTTTGTGTAATATCCAAAGAACATTATTGTTATCATTAAAGGATACGCAAGGAGCAGACTTAAAAGGATGTATATTAAAAAAATTAATCCTGAAATGCATAAAAAATTTAATATTTTGTATTATAATTAAAATATAAAACAAAAAAATGCTTACCAGGACTATCAAGGATTAAATAACTATTGTACATGTTATCTTCTTCAATATTTATTTGAAGTAAAAAGGAAAAGAACAAAAATTGCAGGTATCCGTATTTAACGGTTGAATCATACTAAAACATAAATAACATATAATAACTGATATTTATTTATAACTAAAAGTTTGTGTTTATTTTTAAAATACTCACAGATCTTTCACGTTTTCTAAAACGTTTTAGAAACGCGTTTCTTGATTTTAACATTTTAAAAGATAAACAAGCTTATTTTTCATACAAAATGGTTGTTTTAATTGTTTTTAGCAGTGACAGTAATTATATTTATTGTATTTACACGCCAAAACTTTTGATTTAAATTGAAATCAATGAAATTGAATGAAACCAATCAAAAACAGCGTTTGACAGACGTTTGACATTTAAAATTGCTGCTATGTTGGTTGCCTATGTTATTTTCTTATATAAATAATATAAATTCTTAAATAATATGAACTGAGAAAATTACTCTAATCCATCTTATTATTAAAAAATAATTAGTAAATTTTTGTTGAGTTTGACGTCGTCTGCAATAAAAAGTAATTAAAATATGAATATAAATATAAATAAAGCTCGGTTGGTTGCCTATGTTAAAACCTTATACAACAAAAAAATGAGCACTGTAAAAGTAAAAATCATTGAAAACAAAAAGATAAAAGCAATAAATTAAATTAAGTAGGTACGCCATAAACTAAACTGACAAAAAGACAATTGTTTACATAACTTATCATTTTTACCAAGTTAATTTTAGTATAATTTTAGTTTTCTTCGAATAAACAGAACCAAAACCAGTTTTTAATTTTAATTAAAAAAAACCGAACTTATTACGTTAATAATTTATAATTTTAAAACAAAATAATGATAAATATACATTATAAACTTTTATTTTTATTATCGCTTTTATCATTTCAAAATGCATTAACCTCAAATCTAAAACTACAATTTATAACCAAATTAATTAAAAACAATGCAGATTCAATAATTCCACCTTTAATAAACATGACAACTGGTCAGTGTCGGAGTGATTTGATTCAATTTTACAAAGATTTTCAACAAGAAAAGATGTGGGCGTCCAAAAGTAAGTAAATAAAAACAAAAACCAAGTAAAATTTAATAATTTTTGTAAATATTCAACACTTTTAGTGATTGATTCGTATGCTAAACTACCTTCTGGTATCCTTGAAGGAAATTTAATTAATTTCGGAGATTTCGATGAATGTCTCAGCATAAACTATGCAACTAATCATACACTAATAGCCAACAACACGAATTTACATCTCAAAAATAAAATTAAAGACGATGAGTATGTTATTAAAGGAAAATATTGTTTAGCATCGTTAAATTTTACAAAATCAACTTATAATGTGACATTACCATCAAGTGTAAGTTAATTATCAGTTAAAAACATAACATAACCTAGCATAGCGTAACGTAACCTTTAATATTTCGTAGTTTTTACCTGCAATTTGGAAAAACAACTCCCAGGAACATTTATTAAATGGAATTCATAAATATTCAGCATTGGGAATTTGTATTCCAGCGTCCTGTGACCACACAAACCTAAATAAATTATTAAATTATTTTGACAATTTAGATTACTTTGTTTCCGTTGATTTTAAAGACGAGTTGTGTGTTACAAACGAATCAAAACCGTTGGAAATACGTCATAAAATTGGAATGTAATTATTTTTAAATTCTAACTAATTCTAAACCTTAATTTTTTTAACTTTTAATTAGTAACAATTAATTTTTAGAGTGTTTTTTACGATAATATTACAAATAATTATAATGAGCACCCTCTACGATTATTTCTACATTCAACTGTCAAATACTTACGGCAACAAACAACTAAAACAAAAACTACCTACAATATCACAAGGTACTTTCATTTGTTTCGTGTTTTCTTACTTTGACCTTGCTTTGAACTAAATAACTTCTTTGTATATAATTATTTTGTTTTGTTTTTAGTCTTATCATCATTTTCTTTGATAAAAAACTCAAAAAAACTCTTCACAATGACAGAAACAAATACAAGCCAAATAAATTGTATACAAGGAATAAAAACGTTAAGTATATTCTGGATTATTCTCGGCCATACATTTCTATTCGAAACAATTGCGTCCACAAACCTTCTACAGATCATAAAATGGTCCTTACAACTTCAAAGTACATTCGTACAATCAGCTTACTACGCTGTAGAAACGTTTCTAGTCGTTAGTGGTGTTTTATCTGGTTATATCTTCTGTAACACCACAGCCGTGAGTAATTTTCGATGGAAAAAAGTCCCCAATATGTACTGTCATCGTTTGGTCCGCTTGGCACCTGCGCTGTACGCCATGTTGATTTTCTACATCTGTTTGGGCGACAAAATCGGCTTTGGACCTTACAAATTACTACTGAACTCATTCGAGACGGAAAAATGTTTACAAAAATTTCCATCTGATGTTTTGTTCGTCCAGAACTATTACCAAACGCGACTTGACGTAAGTTACTGAAAACATAACCTATAAAAAGTGACATAACCTAATAAACAATGAAATTATTACATTTTAGTGTTTGGGTACAATGCATGCTTGGTATTTAACAATCGAAATGCAATTAATAACAATCTTACCTGTATTTGTTTATTTATTAACGTTAAACACCAAATATTTCCGTTTTGGTGCTTTGTTCATGGTTATAACCTCAATGTTTTGGACATTTTGTGCGATTTACTTCAAAGAAATACCGATAACCATTGAAGAGTTAGCTACAACAAACAAATTTGGTGATTACCACCAATATTATTACTATCCAGTACATACTCGAATGGTGTCTTGGTTTATTGGCCTTTTGATTGGTCAATGGATGACTGAACAACGTTTTGATAATTTGAAATTACAAAATAGGACAGTTTACATTATTTGGTCGACATGGACGATTGTGATTGGTTTACTGTTTGTGACACAAGGGCATATGAAGAGTGACTTTTGGGGTTATGGTACCATCGCTATTTATTTAAGTTTGAGTCGTCCTTTATTTGCGTTGTGTATTTCTTGGTTAATTTTCGCCTGTGTTAAAGGATATTCAGGTACGTAAACCTAGGCAACACATTATACATTAACGTCTATGTTTTGTTTTATGTTTTAGGTGTTGTTAACGCATTCTTATCGCTGAAAATCTTTAACTTTTTTAGTAAAATCGTGTTTTGTATGTATCTAGTCCACCAACCGATTATTTTATTCTTCACAGGAGAAAAACGCACACCTTTATACTTCAGAAATGTGACTGGTGTGTTTGAATTTACAGGTTATTTAAGCATTTCAATATTTTTCGCTATTATTTGGACTTTATGCTTTGAAATACCAGTAATACGTCTTGAAAAATGTTTCACTAAGCGTAATCATGTTTCCATGGATTTAATTCAACTTAAATGACTAAAATGTAGTTAGGCAACCCACTATACATCAAATGATTTCCTAACCTTACTCTACATTTTTATTGTTGGTCTTATCCGATTTAATCATGATTTATTGACTTAATTTTAATACAAACGTATAAAAATTGATAAAATTTAATGACCACCTTAAAAATGAACTAAAATCAGTGGAATGTCGATTGTTTTCGGTTAATAACCACGTTAAAAACTTAACTTAGGTACTTAAATATATAATCACTTAATGTCTTAAAATTATTTTCGTTGTTTTGTTGTTTTCTTCTTAAAATACTGACTATACTCTTATAATCTAAAAAATTATTAATATTTTACAAAATAATAATAAAGGTTATGGCAATTTGTTGTCATTTGTCTTTGATTCTTCGGTTTGAATATCATTTTCTGTGTTTGTTATACTCGTAGATTGTTCGATTTTGACAGATTCAGGCACGTCATCTTGTGTCTCCATTATTTCAGGCGTGAATGGTAATTTTGACGTTGCTTTGTTCGTGTCAGGATCTTTGTTTAAAGACGTAGTTGATGCGGTTGTTAAAACTTCACGGCTTTTCCATCCTTGCAGCTAAAATTTTTATTTTAAAAATTTAATTTCATTTGTTACTTTAATTAATTGAGAAAACTAACCTGTAAATGTTCAGTTGGACAACAATAACTACTCAAACAAGCTTCATCAGTACACTTAACCAAACAAAGCGGACTCTTGGTCGATTCCTCCAAACTCTCCACACTAGCAGACTTGAAAAACTCCGGTTGAATTGTAACCTGCGTTATCCCATGTTCCGTAAAAACCATGCGAACTTCATCGATAATCCGATGATACCCCTTCGGATTTTGGAAAATAATATGCGCGGTTGAAATCACTTTTGTCGCCGTCATCTGCCAAACGTGCAAGTCATGCACATTAATAATATCCGGAAAATGATCGATCAATTGCGTCTTAATCGAATCGATATTTATACTTCCCGGAATGGTTTGCAACAAAATCAAGCCACTTTCTTTCATGTACGGATAACTCAAATACATCAACATCGTCGACGATAAAATAGCCAACAAAGGATCGACGTATTTAGCAACATGCGATTCAGTTAAAAACGTAGCCAGACCACAAATTATAACAAAAACGCTTCCAATAACATCACGCATCATTTCTCTACATCCTTGGCGTTGACGTAATTGTGGTTTGATAATTTGACGTTTCGTACTACTAAGACGACGTTGTCCTTTGTGCACCGAATCGTGGGTTACAACCCGGTCCAAAACAACATCTCCGGATTCAGTTACATACAAAAACGATCCTTGATGGAACGTATAACCACCGATTAAAAGATAACAAATCCCGTTGAGTAAAAGTCCAGTAGCGCCGATGCAAACCACAAAAATCGGTTCGTGCACTTCGTGTTGGTGGTCAATGTGGAACAGGGTTTGTAAAGCTTCAACAACTAACGAAAAACTTAACGACGCCAAAAATACGCAACAAATTAACATGACAATGACGTCAATTCGAGTCCAGCCGAACGTGTTGCGCAGTTTCTGTTCACGCTGTGCACCGCGTTGTGTGATTTTGTGCTTCTTTTTGTCCTGACATTTTGTCAATTCACTGTTTGTTACGTCCCCAACTGAAGAAGCAAGACTAGGTGGATCGTTGGGGTTTGCATCTGTTGAATCAGCTTTACCACGCTGCAAAACAACACAAATTATTGCGAGAACTAAAATGAAACTTAAAACAAATTAGGTTATGTTTTAAGTTGTGTGTTTACCTGAATTGTAATAATACATCCAGTAAGTGCGATAATATTACACAACATGTGATAAGAATCCATCAACAAAGTCAACGCGTGTGTAATATGCGCGACGAATAATTCCGCAGCGAAGAAACACGTCGTCAATGCTAAGATGACGTACAATTGCAATGGTTGCAAGTCATGCAGCCATTCCTTTACTGATTGTTTTTCGTGCTGGTTGAGTTGCATAGATACTTTTGACACGTCACGTTGGGAGTGTTTGCTTTGTTGCGCCATAGGTGTCGCTTCAGCTGAACAAAAAGAAACAAATTTTTGTAAATACAATAAAAACAAGAACAATAGAAATAATATAAATAAAACATAGTCATGATGATGTAATAAAGGTTTATGTAACAAAAACAAAGAAACGCGGAAGGATACAAAGCGTAATCGATGCAAAACGTTTTACTTTTGTTTTTATTTTCTGTGCGTTATACAATGGCGGCGGCTGCAGCCGTTGAATGCGTTTAGATTGGGTTTGCGCATGGTTTGAGTGGAATTAACTTAAACATTCCTGGGTTTATTATTAATTCGTTACGCTTTGCGCACAGTCGCGCACATTACAAGAATGAAAATCGATGAATGAGGACGTATTTTCAATACTAACGAACGATCAATGCGTAATGCGGTGAAATTACTATGAGGATTAAATAACAACTTGCATAAGTAATAGATAGGTTTAAAAGTTATAACAAATTATATGTTATTGTTTATTTTTAAAAGTTACAAATTTAATTTAATTGAGTTAAAGAGTTAGGCAACTTTAGAAGCAAAAAAAATGATATTTTTAATTATTTTTTTCTAGTAATACTACACAATAAAACAAAATTATTTTAACGTGATTTTGTTACACATGTTAGTGACTAATTACAATAATTTTTTGGGAGCGATTTATTTCAAAATGGCGGCTGTACAGCGTTTTTGCGATGGCGTGGTTTTTTTTGTTTAAGTTCCACGGTTGGACTTACAGCTTCCGTAATTATTTTAATAATAATAAACTAGTATTTTTTTATGATTCTACATAATAACTATTATAGATTTACTTAAAATTTTTGCTATATATTGATTTTTGGCCAAATGGTGCACTTTTAAAGTAAAAAGTAAAAAATTTGATTAAAAAGTGGCATATAATTGTTAATAACTAATGAACTATACAATATAAAAATAATATCGTTTGTAATTCTATAAACAATGTATATTCCAATATATATTCTAAATTTCAAATCATTCCGTTGAAAATTGTCTGAGTTATTTGACTTTGAAACTAAAAAAATCAGTTCTGAGATATGAGCGTTTAAAGTTTTGAGTAGCGCTTTAATCCTATGCATGGCGCTGTGGTAAAATCAACAATTGAACCTTTTAAAATATATTTTTTCTTATAAATCAAACGGCATAATATTTTTATGACTCTAAAGTACTGTTTAAACAAAAAAAAATAATTTTGATTTTTTGAAAATTTTAAAACAAGAAATAATAGTCTAAAATATGCAACCCAACGTACACTTACACCAAAAACAAAACAAAAAACTTAAAACAAAACGATAAAATCTTAACTAAATGCTTGCAAAATATCAAATTAAATAAAAAAAACATTAATTATTTGTTGATGCATCTTTATAGTTGTAATTTGATACTATAAACACCAAAAATTTAAATAATTTATGTTCATATTGTAATTTAACGCATTCTAACCTTACTTTTACGTGTTTATAGAAACAAATAACATAACTAAAATGTATTGCATACCCAATAAATTAATTTATTCATAAACAATGAATTATAAACAAAACCATGTAAGATTTATTTTTAAAATGGCAAAATTCAAAATTATTTTTAGAGAAATGTTGTGAAGATAAAAGTAAAACCAAAAAATAAAAATAAATTTATGGTCAACCATTAGAAAGTAGTCGTTTGTTTTTATTGGTCAAGACGACATGAGACGACATTTTAACTTTTCTTATTCGGTAATTGCCAATCCAAGCCTGGTCAAAGCATAAATTCAAGTTAAAAATGAAATCAAAAGCAATAAAGGCGTTACCAACTGACAACTATACCGATTATATGTTGTTGTTACTACTAAAAATCAGTTTACAACGTTGACCATGTGTTTTTAATAATTAAAAAGTCATTACGGTAATATTTGTGCAACTTAAAATTAATTATTAACATTTGCGTTGAAATCATTTTGGTTTTCGTTTTAAATGCTAATGAGTGATGAACTCGTTCAACGCTCGTACTTATACCTTCAATTGAGCTTAAAACCTAACCTCAATCATTGACTAATCGTGTTTTGGTTCTTGGTTACTGCAAGGTTATGTTTGTAATTTCATTATGAAGTATGCATAATAAGTATTTAGTTATTATTGAACTAAATAAAAACAAAAGTAATGTCCTTTAATCTTAACCTAATTCTTTGTTTGTTTATTTATTTTGGTGTCAAAATAAAATTAACACTAAAAACAATCGAATTCTAAATTAAGTAAGTTTGGTTGCATACATTTTCTTATTGGTACTTACTTATTTCCGACATTTTGGTTGATTAACTCACACTTTTTGTTTTAATTATGAAATAATTTATAAACGTTAATTAATTTTCAATTTTATTATTAGCACAAGTCAATCATATTATGATTTTGATTAATTTTTATTGATCCAAATACCGTATCTATGAATAAACTAAACTTAAGTCTATTAATGTCACACGTGTGGTCTTAA